>LPNX011066382.1:22958-33685 GCA_001517045.1 Pseudotsuga menziesii | reverse complement strand
GGAAACCATCATTTTGATGTTTCTAATGGATCTTCCCTTATCGACCATGACATGTTATCTATAGGGGTTTGATTGAGAGGATCAATACCTTTTTTCCATTTTTATAATCGGTAGTATACATTATAAGTAGTAATGGATCTCCACCATTGATCCCTAACTTTATGGTTCCTTCTGGAATTTGAATTAAGCACATCCATTCACATTGTGTCAGTTATTACTAGTACATGGGTACTCATTTTGATCGTAAGAAAGTTTCCTCACATATTATAGTGTTTTCCATTATTTAGTGTTTTCCATTGTAGTTGAGTTAGGACCTTCTTGGTGGTCTTCTAACATTGCACAAATTTTAGGAGTGATCCGTACTTTCTAACTCATCGTTTTACCTTCTTGGATGTTGGTGACTTTAACTTCATTCCCATTCTCAAGTGGACAATTCCCGCGTATATGAGGTCCTTCACATCCCCAACATTTGAGTGGTTTCTTGGGATTTTCCCTCATCACTATGGTTGGCTCAATCTCAGCTTGTGATGGCTGCCTTTGCTACTTCAGGAGGTGAGAAGGTTTAAAACCTTTCTGCTTTGGGTTAAGCTTCACATTTTTCTTTATGGGAATTTCTCCTACTCCCTTCTACCTCTGTTAAATGATTCCCAGAGTTTATCTGCCTTTGGAGGTCAGCCAAACTCTATAGCATGACTAAAGTCATCTAGTTTTTCTCTACCAAATCCTTTACTAGCCTTTTATTTTCTTCCTTGCAACCCTGCAACTCTACCCTCAGGATTCTTATGGTATCTGTAGCATCTAGGGAACTCTCTCATTCCCTTTTCCCAATAGATTCAGTTCCATGACCTTGGATATTGCAAGATGGCCTTACATCCCCTTCCACATGTGGACAAATCCTACGTAAATGGGGTCCTCCACATCTCCAGCATTGGAGTGGCTTCCTGCCCTCTTGTGGGTGTCTTGGATTTTCCCCCATAGCATCTTTCTTGTGTCCACAAGGATGCTGTGCATCATCCATGCTGTGAATTTTCTTGGTGTTGATATTCTTTGACCTCCTTGGTCGGACCAATATCAACTCTTCAATCTGAACTATGACTCTACAAATTGTGTTAGCAACATCATTTGTTAGTCAATCTCATAAATTCAAACAATTACTTACCAATTACTTCTTGCAATCATGAAAGGTCAATGTGCCTTTCATCGGATTGGCTAAGTTTATCAATTCTGCTAAATATCACTATTTCTTGTGGTAGTTTTCTTTCTACAACCAATTTCCTTGGCACATTTATACCAATGCTACAACCAACAGCTCTGTCAAATCACAACTTGGGTGTTCTTTTCCATTTTTATCTGTTCAACTTGGCCCATTTAGGCCCTAGTGCTACAACCTTTTCTCTGATACCACACTGTCACACCCCCTCCCATCCACTAGAGAGAGAACACGACCATAACTGCTCGCTCTGATTGTTGCAAGAGCATCCAACTCGAAGTTCATTGAATTATGTATGTATTTTGATGGATTCTCTATTTTTGCAAAAATCTATAGAGGCATGAATTCATCTTTCGTTCACTCTATTCAAGTCTGAGTATAAATTCTCTAACTTCCCAATAGCAGATAACTGATCCTATCAATGATCAAGTTGACGATCTATGAACAAATCTCTTAGAGGAGATCGAACGGTGGAGAAATATTGTGACAAAAATCGATGGTCACAATCTATCCCGCATATAGAAATAGATCAATGGTTGAGAATCAACCCGCAAGAGTCAATGGTGCGGAAAGCTTGAGTTTTGCATAATTGAGGAAATATGGAAATTGTGATCCCACATGTGGAATAGACCGTTACGGATATAATTAGTTGCGGAAATAGAGATTATGAATCCACATCCCACATCCTGCATGCAGAAAGGAGAGTTGCGGAAGGATATTTGCAGAAAATAGAATTTATAGAAGGAATTTTCTGCATCTTGCATCCTTCAAGTTGTAGAAATAGATCTGCAAAAATAGAGATTGTGAAGACGCATCCCGCATCCCACATCTCGCAAGTTGCAGAAGGAAGATCTATGTCAGAAAATTCAACCTGTTCACAGAAGTCTTTAACAGATTTGATCATTTAGGTCATCACCAATCCAGGAAATCTAAGCCCCATAACATGATTTTAAAATGCATTGAAAGAAAACATACACAGATGCATACAATTTCAATTACATGGCGGAAGTAATTCGTCCATTCAACACATTAAACTTGTTCATCATATTTAATCAAGCAAATGAAAATTCATAGATTAAAACAAAGATACTTATGTTTGAAAGAAGCTCATCTCACAACCAGCTATGTCACTGCAACGTTCCACCCAACCGTTGTCCATTGTGCTCATCAATCTCTCAGCAAAACTGCCACCCCTGAGCTGGGCATGATTCTCACAAGGAATAAGGAACACTAGTAGGATCACACATAGCCAAAGATACAACAAAACTCAGCCAAGCCAACATAGTTGGGCTTAATAGGATGCAAACAAACAAGCCAATATACTACTGGGTTTATTAGGCTAATTAGCCAAGTCAGCTAACAGTTGGTTTTATCGGGCTACTAAGCCAAGCCAACTAACAGATGGGTTTATCAAGCCACACATCCAAGCCATCTCACTATTGGGTTTATCAGACTGCAGTCAGTCAAGCCAACATTCACATTAAGGACCAGCCAAGCCAACTAACATATGGGTTTATCAGGCTGCAAAGGAGCTGGAAAGATTGAACTGCTAAGCTAGTGAGATCAACCACTGAGCTATGGACACCTGCACTAGATCGATCTTGGCTCCTAAAAAATATACACACCTCACACAAGGAAGCATCCCTTTCTCTGCTACACAGTCCCTCATGTTATGCCTTCCATTCCAGTGATTTTCAGGGTGTGCAAAGAAGAAAACCAACCCCTATAGATCTATTTGTGAGGTTCCTTCCTTCACTAGGTTTATCAATCTAGTTCAAACCCAATTCCACTCCAAACCAGTTCATACCAAGGAAAAATATGCACACACAGCAAACCACAATATCAACACAACAAAACAGGCTTCCACTCACTCTGTGACAGAGGGGACCATTGCACAACAACACTGAGGAAACCAAATATGACCACTCTTTCTCATAAAATCATGTGATCTCCACTACTCATTCGTTCATCAAACAAAGGAGACCCTGAACCTTTGCATGGTTGAGGATTGTAACAACAATCGAACAACCCAGAACAAAACATGGTTCTGCAAGTAGGACAAACACACAAGCGCACATGAATAGAATGAAATAGAGACTGATCAGAATGGACCACAATGTTTTGGTGAGGGATAGATGATGGACTGGGCATGCACATTGAGGAAAAAATGAAAACATTAAGGATAAAAACCCAGTAATGTTCAACTTCCTGAGAGCTCCATGTGAAGGAAGGATGGATGATCAAAACGTCCCGCTGCTCCCCAAAATGTGAGGGAAGATGAAAATGTGAATGCATGAGGGAATGTGCATATGTTTTTTTGTGTTTTCTTTTGACACATGGTTTTTCCCCAGTGGATCAAGGTTAAACAATCCCCTTCCCTATTCTTTGTGAAATCATGCCCCCATCTATTTAACGTTGCGCCACATATCTAGTTGTGGTATTTTTTATTAATTTGAATTTTACATGATGTCTCAAGCATATTATGCCTGGCTAGCACATAAACCATCGACATCAATTTTAATCGTCGAAACATAAAACACTAAACCCATGGCGGGGCCTTTTCCTTGAGCTCCACACTACGATTTAATACAATATTTATATCATATGCAATTCAATACCACGGGGTCAAAACCGGGGTGTTACATTCCCCTCCCCCTTCAATAGCACTGTCCTAAGTGCTTTACAAAATTTAATAAAATGCTACACTAGAACCTCCCTCAGTGCTCTGCAAATTTGAACAAAATGGATGTGCCAATTGCATGGCATCCTCCAGCTTCCATGTAGCCTCTTCAGGACCACAGTGCTTCCTCTACACCATTATCTATCCAATGGAATGATCTGGAACTCTTCCAATTCCTTGCTTGCATGCATCAGCACACATCACAGGATATTTTTATGGTCTCGGAGAATCCCTCTCCTCAGCTTGGAACATTTCTAGTGTCTTTGGAAACCAACAATACCTATGCTCAAGCCCCAAGCAATGAGTCAATTCCCATGTCAATATTCACAAGATTTTCCAAAATCATGGATGAATCACATGCACATGTATATTGAAATAAAATCAACAAATTTTTTTCAAGTGAACCAAATACTCATTTGCATAAGTAGCTTCTTTTGGTTCCAGAGGTATCCTACTTGGATTTATACAACCATGGCACTCACAACCCTTCCACCCACCCCAAATTTATGCAAGCCTCGGATCACCTGAAAATACCTCTCAACTGGGGTCTGACAGCTCTATTCTTTATCCCAACACCTCTTCTGGTGCTTCAATAGCAGTTATGTTCAAGAGCCTGCACCTCCTCTAGGTCCTTACCAAGCTCAAGTGCTTCCTTTCTGAACACCACAACAGATCAATTTACATGTAAGATTCATTCCTAGGGGATGCAATCTATAACAACATTTTCAAAATCATGGCAGCATCATATGCTCATGTATGTTTAAGAAAATAAATAACAAAAAAAGTTTGATAAGTAAACCAAATACTTACCTATATAACATCTCTCAACCGAGATCTGGTCAACCCCGCTTCAAATCCTAGCACCTCCTTGGGTGTTCAATGGAAGCTCTAGTTTACAATCCTAGCACCTCTTCTTGTGCTTACCAATGCTGTGGCACTTCCTTTCCAGGAACCATAACATAACATATTAATTCACATGTCATATTCATTTCGTGCATGATTTATTGCCTACAATATTTCTGAAATCTTAGATGAATCATTATGCATGTGTAATTACATAAACTCAACTAGGATTTTCCAAGTAACCCAATACTTATCTGTATAGAATCTTTCAATCAAGATCTGGTCATCCCCGCTTCAGAGACTAACACCTCTTCGGGTGCTCAATTAAAGCTCTAACTTAAGGGCCCAACACCTCCTCCAAGTGCTTACTAATGCTTAGGCACTTCCTTTCCAGACATCATAATACCTAGGGGTTATTCTCTTCACAGAGCCCCCACTCTTGTGACAACCCCCTTACAGCATGAATGTGTGTGGAAATAAGTCTAATCTAATGTCTTACACCCTGGGCACCCCCATTAATGCATATTGGTGCCTAGATGGCACAAGGGAGAAGCTATGTACCGAAGCACATCCTTCTGGAGGAGCCATGTACTCCCTATACATGTTTTCATCATCTCACTTGTGTTACATATAGACATGCAGTTTACATCATATGTCATTATAAAATTTCAATCATAGGTTTCCAAACCTATTCCCAAGACATCCCTCCGAGAAGCTATGTACACCCCATACATCCTTCTAAGGAGCCATGTACACCCAGTACATATTTTCAACATTTCACCTGCATTACATACAAGCATGCAGTTCATATGAGATGTCATCATAAAAATTTCAGTCCAATTTTCAAACATATTTCCAACACATCCCTCCAAGAAGCTATGTACACCCAGTACATCCTTCCGCAGAGCTATGTACACCCAGTACATCCTTCCGAGGAGTTATGTATCCCAAACACATCCTTTTGAGAATATATGTACTCCAAGGGTGTACTTCCATCATCTCACCTGTGTTACATACAAGTATGCAGTTTACATGAGATGTCATCATAAAATTTTAATCATAGGTTTTCAAATCTATTTCATGCATACATGATTTCCCAAATATCAAACGATCAATAACATTGATATTCAAATAAAAATCCGAGTTCACACTTGTTCTTCCTACAGAAAATCAGATTTTTGCAACCATGAGGTCATCCTCATATTGTTTGGATTTTTTCAAGTGGGAGAGATAAACCCCTACTTACACATGTTGTCCCAAAACCTGGGCATCCACATACAACATGTCGTCCTGACAGGATTTAAAATTAGCCAAACAGTTACAGTTAGCAACAAGAAACTTCAAACATCAAGCAATACAAAACAAACATATCCATGGTTATCATGATTCAAAACCATCACAAGAGATCACACTCTCCCATAATCACTAAAAAGCCTGCAATATGAATTTTCAAAATATGTTCTCAGTCATGAGATCCTTCTCATGGTACATGAAAGCTTCCTACCCTGGGTTTCATTGGGCACAACCATACTTCTCTGCTCAGGTCATTCTACCTGAGTCTTCAAGAAGTCCTCATATGTATTCCCATACACATAAGGGTCATTTCTCCATGGAACTACAAGTTCACATCCAGGGCTCTCCACCCTATACCTAGGCTCCACTTTACCTATAGAATATCCTTCAGTAAACTTCTTGCAATACCCTGCAAGTCCCATAAAAGATCTTACATCTGTCATCTTTCTTGGAGGATGCCAACTCATCATGGCCTCAATATTTTCAGGGTCTCCATATATTCCTCTATCTGAAATAATGCGACCCAAATGATGAATTCTATCTTCATAGAAGTCATAGTTGCTCAACCTTGCATACAACTTATGCTCCCTGAGCAATTTCAAAGTTAGCCTCAAATGTTCCACGTGTTCTTCCTCATTCTTAGAATAAATAAGAATTCCATCAAGGAAAACAAGATCAAAACTATCCAGATACTTACTGAAAAAATTACTCATGAGGCACATGAATGTAGTTGGTGCAATTGTGAAACCAAAGGGTACCATTACAACTCATCATAACCATACCTTGCTCTAAAGGTTGTCTTATGAACATCTTTATCCTTGACTCTTACCTGATGGTCACCAAACCCCAAGTCAATCTTGGAAAATACCTTTGATTCTCTCACTTCATCAAAGAGGTCATCCTTTCTAGGAAAATGATGTTTGTTCCCCCTAGTGACTTTGTTCAATAGTTTGAAATCAATACACATCTTGTGTGTACCATATTTCTCCTTCTTGAACCAAACTGGTGCTCCCCACAGGGACACACTTGGCCTAATATACTTTTCTTCTCACAACTCTTCCAGCTGAATCTTCACCTCTAGAATTTCTGGTGTACTCACACTGTAGGGTGTCTTGGACACTGGTGCTTTACCTGGCATAAGTTCAATCGTGGGATCAATGTACCTCTTTGGAGGAAACCTTGGAACTTCATCAGTGAAACATCCTCGAATTCCTGCAACACATGAAGTTCCTCCAACCTAGGATATTCATTCTTTGTTGCCTCCAAAACATGATTTGCATACACTATGTAACTTTTCCCAAGGAAATTATTCGGCTGTATTACTCAAGACTACCTTCTAGAGATCACTTATGGAAATCCTTTCACAACCTTCAGTTTTCCTTCTTCATCCAAGTAGTCAAAAGTATTGTGGTAAAAATCAAGCCTTGCTCTATGTGCTTCCAACCAATCCATTCCAATGAAAACATCATAGGAACCAAGAGGCAGAACATTCAGATCTGCACAAGTGACTAACCCATCCATGACAAATGGAAATTTCCTTACCACCTCACAGACCTTCTTGTTGGTTCCAGTGGCTAGTTGGACTAACCCTGATCTTTAATGCTCTGACTTTTTCAAGGAGCATAGCTTAACAAGTCTACGGGTGATATAGCTATGAGCTGATCCAGGTTCGATCAAAACAGAACAGTCTTTTCAGCAATCTCACCCTTAAATTCCACCATAGTTGAGTTAGTACCTTCCTAATGGTCCTCTAACACTACGCAAATTTTAGGAATGATCCTTGCTTTCTGACCCACAATTTCAACTTCTTGGGTGTTGGATACCTGACCTTCATTCCCATTCTCAAGTGGACAATTCCTGCACAAATGGGGTCCTTCACATCCCCAACATTTGAGTGGTTTCTTGTGCTTTTCCCTCATCACTCTGGCTAGATCAATATTAGCTTGTGATAGATTCCTTTGTTGCTTCAGGAGGTGAGAAATTTTAAAACCTTTCTTCCTTGGGTTAAGCTTCATATTTTTCTTATGGTAATTTCTCCTACCCCCTTATACCTCTGTTAAATGATGCCCATAGTTATCTGCATTTGGAGTTCTGCCAAACTTTGTAGCATGACTAAAGTAATTTGGTTTTGCTCTACCAAAGCCTTTATTGTCCCTTTATTTTCTTCCTTGCAACCCTGCAACTCTACCCTTAGGATTCTTATGGTAGTTGCAGCATCTAGGGAACTCTCTCGTTCCCTTTTCCCAATAGCTTCAGTTCCATGACTTTAGGGAATTGTAATTTGGCCTTGCATACCCTTCCACATGTGGAAAAATCCAACACAAATGGGGTCCTCCACATCTCCAGCATTGGAGTGGCTTCCTGCCCTCTTGTGGGTCTCTTAGATTTTCCCTCATAGCATCTTTCATGTGTCCACAGGGATCCTATGCATCATCCATGCTGTTAATTTTCTTGGCTTTGATATTCTTTGACCTCCTTGGTCAGACCAATATCAACTCTTCAATCTGAACTATGACTCTACAAAATGTGTTAGCAACATCATTTGTTAGTCAATCTCAAAAATTCAAACAATGACTTACAAATTTCTTCTTGCAAGCATGAACAGTCAATGTGCCTTTCATCGGGTTGGCTAAGTTTATCAATTCTAATAAATAGCACTCTTTCTTGTTGTATTTTATTTCTACAACCAATTTCCTTGGCACATTTATAGCAATGCTGCAACCAGCAGCTCTATCAAATCACAACCTAGGTGTTCTTTTCCATTTTTATTTGTTCAACTTGGCCCATTTAGGCCCTAGTGATGCAACCTTTTCTCTGATACCACACTGTCACATCCCCTCCCGTCCACTAGAGAGAGAGCATGACCATAAATGCTCGCTCTGATTGTTGCAAGAGCATCCAGCTCGAAGTTCATTGAATTTTTTATGTATTATGATGGATTCCCAATTTTTGTAGAAATCTATAGAGGCATGAATTCATATTATGTTCACTCTATTCAAGTCGGAGTATAAATTCTCTAAATTCTCAATAGCAGATCATTGATCTTTTCAGTGATCAAGTCGACGATCTCTGAAGAAATATCTTAGAGGAGATCGAATAGTAGACAAGGATTGCGATGGAAATCGACGATCACAATGTATTTTGCATCTAGAAATAGATCAACGACTGAGAATCAACCTGCAAGAATCAATGGTGTGGAAATATTGAGTTTGCAGAGTCGAGGAAATATGGAAATTACGATCCTGAATATCGCATCCTACGTATGAAATAGACCGTTGCAGATATAATTAGTTGCGGAAATAGAGATTGTGAAGCCCCATCCTGCATCCTGTATCCCGCATGTGGAAAGGAGAGTTGCGAAAGGATATTTGAGGAAAATAGAATTTACAAAAGGGCGTTTCCACATCCCACATCCCTCAAGTTGCAGAAAGGAGATTTGCAGAAGGAGATCTGTGGAAATAGAGATTGTGAAGCCGCATCCCACAAGTTGTGAAAGGAATATTTCTGTTAAAAAATTCAACCTCTTAATAGAATTCTTCGACATATTTGATCATTCAGGACATCACCAATCCGGGCAATCTAAGCCCCATAACGTAATTTAAAAATGCATTGAAATAAAACATACATAGATGAATACAATTTCAATTACACAAAAAAACCAATTCATCCATTCAACACATTAAACATGTTCATCATATTTCATCAAGCAAATGCAAATGCAGAGATTAACATAGAGATACTTATCTTTGAAAAAAGCTCATCCTGCAACCAGCTATGTCATTGCAACATTCCACCCAACCATAGGCCAGTATGCTCATCAATCTCTCAGCAAAACTACCACCCCCGAGTTGGGCATGATTCTCACAAGGAATAATGAACACTAGTAGGCTCACACATAGCCAAGGATACAATAAAAATCAGCCAAGCCAATGCAGTTGGGTTTATCAGGCTGCAAACAAACAAGCCAATATACTGTTGGGTTTATCAGGCTAATCATCTAAACAAGCTAAAATTTGGGTTTATCAGGATACTCAACCAAGCCAAATAACATATGGGTTTATCAATCCACACATCCAAGCCATCTCACTGTTTGGTTTATGAGACTACACTTAGTCAAGCCAACATTCACATTAAAAACCATCTAAGCCAACTAATAGATGGGTTTATCAGGATGCAAAGGAGCTAGAAATATTGAACTGCTAAGGGAGTGAGCTCAACCACTGAGCTATGGAGACCTGCACTAGATCGGGCTTGGCTCCTAAAACATCTACACACCCAACACAAGGAAGCATCCCCTTCTCTTCTACATAGTCCCTCAGGCTATGCCTTCCATTCCAGTGTTGTTCAGGGTGTGAAAAGAAGAAAACCAACCCCTCTAGATCTATTTGTGAGGTTCCTTCCTAAACTAGGTTTATCAAGCTAGTTCGGACCCAATTCCACTCCTATTGGTAATAACTCCCTATTGATTAATTATTCCAATGCAAATGCCTATATTTATACAAATCACATGGTGGTTGGGTTTCACCTTCCGCTCAGCCTGTTTGGCTTCCTACTATTTATTTGTTTACATTATATAACCCTAACGGATTATATTCTAACAATCCCCCTCTTAATCTGAAGGGGTGTTCGTAAGTCCGAGCATGTTTCTGAACATTTCAAACTTTTCTCGTCCAAGCGCTTTGGTGAAGATGTCTGTAACTT
>LPNX011066374.1:209880-267034 GCA_001517045.1 Pseudotsuga menziesii | reverse complement strand
GCATGATCATTGGGTATGAAGACTGTATATTGAGGAGAAATTGTGGTCCTGTGAACCAAAAAGAAGTTCTTCCCTACAAACTCAGTCACTTAAGTGTTCATCACAGCCATTAATTTGCTACGTTCAGGAAATGACCAGGTTTGAGGGTTAATTAAAACTCTGATTATGTTTTGTTACTGCTGATAAATATCACTGTATTCTCACTTTACAATGATGGCCATTTTTGGTAATGAATCCTTGCAATAAGCAATAGACCATGCTTACTTGCACAATGATGTGCAGCCTCATATTTTTGACCATCAATTAGGATCCTATACATCTCAGGCACTGACTGCTCCAACAAAGATAGCAGTTTCCATCCTGACCCTCTGTTTTTGAGTTCAAAAGAAGTAGAGTGAGAATTCTTGGCCCCATCTTGTACATTGTCAAAGCTTACTTCGTGTAGTGACCCAATAATAATGGTACCCAATCTTGGAATATGTACTCTGCTCTCGAGATTACAATAATTAAGAGAACAAATTCTGATAAATATGAGAAATAAGCAATAGACAACTATTAATATGAAAAAATGTATTCTCATCAAAGAACTCACCTGCCTTAGTAGGCCCAGCAACAACTAGCATAGAAGACTCCGTGTGGAACCTCGTGATGTAGGGTCATCCCACTATCTCCTCTCAACCGCAGTGGTGGTTGATCCAGTATGTTCCAAAGGGACACACCATCAATTCAGTTTCAGTTTTTGCATTAACTGGTTGAATGCCAATCTCCTTTTTGGTGTATATATATCAAGATCAGCATAAGTATATCAAAAACCTGAAGGCATGGTAAATACGTTGATGATTGTAGTTCTAAAAACGTTTTAAACCAGACTCACACAATAAAATGACTATGCTATGCTCTCCAAATCTATCCTGGGTATACATTCATATGGGGAATTTTTATTGGATACCCTATACTTATATATGATTTTATGAGGGTCATGTTCTCTTTTATCTTCCTTCTCCATATTTAACTGGCTCAATAATTCCTCTACATACTACAAAGCATTCAAGGATATCACTTGGAAAGGCCCCACATATTTTGGTTGAGGGAAATTTATATGTTGTTAAAATACTTGAAATGCATTTCATATTAAATGAATATTTTCTTGATGTAATATGATGCTAGCATTCTTATGGTCAGGAATGTTGGGAGCTTGTATGGATCCTCCTCAAACCCATAAATAGGGTATGAACTATGTGAACTAGATTTCAACTATTGATATAGGCTCAAGTGATGGTTGTTTTTTACTGATCTTATGACAAATGCCTTCAAAACATGCTTATAATTAGAGATAGAGGTTTCTTCCATGCCCAGACTTGAGGAAAGATCATTTTTTGATGATTTTAGGCTACCAAAAGTGTTGCTTCATGACTGTTTTAAGGCCGAGGCATTCTCGAATCTCAAGAGAGGCTCAAAAACAGAAAAATAAGCAGAGGGTTTATCTAAATCCTACCATGCTTTTACATTCTTACTCAAAAATACATTGTTCCTAATACTATATATTCTAATAAATTGGCCTAATTAAAACTTAAACTTGTAAAGAAGAAAGACTGGTAAAAGAAATGAACTCAAGCAAGGAGGTTAACTTATCTATTAAAGAGCATCTACTTACAAGTGCAACTGATATGGTGGAATGCCAGTGAGAACGGATCCTAGTAAAGTCATTTTGCTTAAGTTTTATTTGGGGAACACTGAGGACTCATTGATGTTGAACCAATCCAACAAGTTCCGGGAATTTCTTGGAGGCAATGGTAACTTTTTGCCTTTAATTGATGCTTTGGATGGATGCCATAATGAGTTAGTGAATACGAAGGTGCTACAGCTGTTTGTTAATCTTTTAACAGGTGATCTGAGTTATATTAACTTGAAACACACCTTGCAAGAAAAGTTCTTATTGATGGATTCATCTTCTTTGGCTTCATGGCTGGAAAAAATGCTGCTAGGATATACTGCTCAATCAGCTGTAGGTAATTTGCCAACAGGAGTCTCTAATTCAGTAAGAGATTCAGCTATTGCTTTCATTAATGCTCTGGTGTCGCCTTCATCTGATTCAAAATCAAGAGAACTTTATGATCACATTCTTGATGAATTGCTTGTGGGTCTAGAGAAGGCATTCCTGTCATTTGATGTTCCTACTGCGAAAGCATACTTCAATTTTGTAGTTCAGTTGGCAAATGGTGAGTCCACAATAAAGCCTATTATCAAGAGGGCAATTGATGCCACATCAGGAGATGATGATGAGGATGATGGCACATCTGATGGAGAACTGGCTAGTATGGATAAAGAAGATGATGATGAGAGTAACAGTGAACGGTCACTTGCATCAAAAGTTTCAGACTGTGACAAGGCCATCCAAGACAACTGTGACCTGATTGAAGAAGAAGTGGCAAACAGGCTGGAGAGTAGGTTGGATGTGCTATTAGACAAAACAAATTGACAAATAGTTAACATTGAGGAGGATATCTATTATCAATCCATCTCCGACTGGACTGGATGTATAACCATGGGTTCTCTTTGCTAACAGTATTTCCTGGAAACAGTGTTGTCTTTTGTGATGCTATGCTTATGTCTATTTAAACGGATACTGTATTGATAGCCCAAGTATGGGGCTTTTTAGCCTGTCTATAATTTGAACCAGTGTTTGAAAACATCACCAAAAATAAAATAAAAATATAAAAGTGCCCAAGGTATTAAAATAAAGGCCTTTGTCATATACCTTGAGTAGGGGCAAGGCAGGGCCAGTAAAGTCCAGGTTAATTTGCAAAATTCACAAGGCAGCTCATCAAGGTCAATGGCTTTGTCATCAACACTACTAAACCAAATTAAGCTCAAGCTCTTTGAAAGAGAGATTAAGCTCACAGGTATTACTATCTTAAGGTGAAAGCTTGGCTAGAACAACTTGAAGGCATTCATTCAAGGCAAACCATTGTGCATTCCGAGGCCTATTTGTGATGAAAACTTGCTTATATTGGGAACAGATTCATCTAAGATCTGTTGGTGTCTTATGAGCCAGCCTTTGACAATTTTGAGAGGATAACTATTTTCAGCCTCATGCTTCTACTTGAGGGATTGAAAGAACTAAGTTCCTTTATACCCTTCTTTAACCTAGTGGAGCCATGCTCGAATTTGTGCACCTATAGCTTTCTTAGCTTTAGAGATCTTCAATACATGCCTAGCTTGGTCTGCTTGTTATTGCAAGTACCCATTAAAGGCATTAGATTCCAAGGTCAGTTTGATTTTGTCTAGGTTTTCCCCACGGTGTTTATTTCTCATCTTTCTAATTCAACTACTTGCTTGCCATATCCCTCGATGAATTTGATGGTTTGGGAGTTGGCATGCTCCCACCAAAAGATGCATCCCTGGTCTCTAGCAGGAGGGGGAATAACTTATAAGGTACCAAATACTGCTAATTCTCTCAACAAAGAAGGGGATTTTTAGATGTGAGTGATAAGAAATTAAAATCAAGCTTAGCTTGGATTTCAGCTGAGCCACTCACCCCTTCCCTTAAATGAAAGCTAACATAATGAAGATATTGGTTTGAGAGGAAGTGTCCCCTAGACCTTTCACAGGAAGGGCATTATCTGCTTGAAATCTAAATTCACCAGTGGAAAGAAGAGCTATATTTATTCTTTTAATGAACCTGTCTTGCCCTATCTAAAAGTTGACAATTACTTCAAATTCTCACCCCTTTTTGTTTGTTTGAAATGAAGACTTTACCCTTTTTGTATTACAATTGAAGGATTACATGATTTACAAACTGTGTTAAGAGCTTTGAGACTTTTTGCTTTGATAGTACTCCGATGATGACAATACTCTGATGACTGATCCAACTTTCTACTTCTCAAAACTTTATCAATATTGGGACAGAGTCCTTACAACAAACTGGCCCCAAAATTGGAGCTGGAAGTCACTTACTATTTTTTGTTTTGTTGCCAAAGAAATGTGTTTTTCCTAGGCTTCAAGACACCCATGTCTTGTAAAACCTATTGAGTAAACCCTGTGCATCCTTTCCTGAAATGACAATGCCTTCATTGCTTTGAGTTTGTTAGGATTTAACATTACTCCTCAATCTGGTTCATCACTGCCACCATTCAAAATGATGACAAATTGCTGACTATCTTGTTGTGAAAAGGTGGTGTGGCTCCCCTTTTGAATGTTGGTCTTTACAAGCCAAATCAAATTTAATGATGACCTTTTAAAGAAAAATAAAGGATAGGACACTCCAAGGTTTGATGGGGGACATTTTCAACATTAAAGGCTATTAGGAAATAATTTCTTTAGTTCCTCCTTTTGCAACGGTGTTTATTTTGACAAAATTGTCAAAGGGTTGGGTTGTCATGATTTCCAATTGAAATGAGAAATTTGACAGACACTTGACAGACACACACAAAGGCATATACATTCCAAAACCCAAATTTGTAATAATGAAAAGGTAATTGGATATACCTCTACCATCTCGACAACCCCACTCTCATCGAACATTTTGGCAAGCCCTTCACTGTCCACAAGTTTCTGCATAACTTGTAAACATGATACCTCTACCATCTCGACAACCCCACTCTCATTGAAAATTTTGGCAAGCCCTTCACTGTCCACAAGTTTCTGCATAACCTGTAAACATAAGCCTCTCCCATACACTACAGTATATACATATAATGCAAAATAATTTCCATTCATCCAAGAATGCCTTTAAAGGAAAAAAATTACAAGCTCAAGGCAAATACCCAATCTTCCAAAATTAAAATAAAGAGAAAGCACAATTCCATAATCATAGGAAGAATGAAAACTCACCTTAAACACCTCTGGCCTTGTGCCTTCGATGCTAATTTCTTTGTCATTCCACTCCCCAGATGACTCAAAACACATGGATTTAAATACAGGGGAACGTGCTGCCAGAACAACTCTGTGGGCATGAAAATTTTCCCCTGATACATCAATGTGACATCCGCATTTTCAACATCTTCAAGCAGTTCCCCAAATTGTTGACCCAAGTTTGATTCAGGGATGTGAATATAGTGCAATCTGGGGCCTTGAATAGCAGAAACCACAACCCCAACTCTCCTAAAGCAAGGGGATGGATCAGAAATCTCTCCTAAATCTGCATGTTCCTCTAAATCTGGAAGGGTATCTCTGTAAATAAAGTCAAGGGATTCTCCACGCAGAGGCAACTCAAGGGATTCTCCACGCAGTCTTAACACAAAGGTCACACCAACTTAGGGTTCAAGGTAACCCTCGACACTCAACCAACTCCTGTTCAAGAGAGAAATCACCGAGACACATCGGAAAAAACCCCAAGTCTGTTATCTAAGTTATCTTCTTCAGGCCAGACCAATGTGGCTCGAGATCTACGTCTCTCCTACGCATTGGCTTCATTCTTCCACGCCAATTCCATGGACATGAAAGCATTAATTTTCAAGACTGTGCAGTTATGAAAGCAACAGTAGAGCTTACTATCCGATGGGGGATATTGCCCTATCTCAGCCCAACAGACAAATGAGAATGTGAGTTTAAAGGATTACATTTTAATAAGTGAACCGATACATCCGTCGCTTAACCGACACAATATTATTGTAGATTGCAAACTTTAGTCTAGATTTATTTGTTTAATTTTCTCAATTTAACAACCGCGCCGTCGCTTAACCGACGGTTATGAGAATATCCGTCTCTTAACTGACGGGTATGAGACTAGCCATCACTTAAGCGACGCTTATGACCACAATTTAAAAAAAAAAATTTAACTTTGTGATTTTTGGTAGGTTTAAAAGAAAAAATCCATGCGCCGTCGGAAGTAACCGTCGGATTTTGGGTCAAGATGTAGTAGTGTACCATGTCGAAACATAGGATCTTCTGCAGTCACTCCCTCTGAAGCATCATACTCCCTCTGTATTTCGTACTCTATGCACTGAAACATTCTGTACTGGAGTGACAAGTAGCTTCCTATGCTACTAATCTTCTATGTATCCATCTAGGATCATTGGATACTAAGATCCTCTATCTTGAACTTTTTCAAAAGTTCATCTCACACTCATCTGTGAGCTTGTCATCCTCTATCAACCTTGTAGCAAAGGTTCAGATCTTCATCAAGCTCCTCATGTATGTGTTATCCCATGGGTGTCTTTTGAGCTCGTATAAGGTCTTCTTTCATTTGCACACATGATTCTTCCTGTCATGTGTCTCAACTCTCACTAGCTGCAAATGTCTCTTTGAATCTTGCCTTGTATCCCATGATGTTTCCATCTACTGCATGATGGAACTACAAACTTCCCTTCATGTATCGATACTACATCCTAGACATCATTCTTCTTGAACTGATCTTCCCTTTCTTCTTGAAAGGTTCTGCGTCAATGATGTCGGTGTATTCGTCATATTATTTTTCATCTTTGAACTGTCATCACTTGTTCTTCGGAACAAGTCTCATCCTTCTTTGCTTGTAGCCGATTATGTACACGATCTTTCCTACAAGTCAAATGCATTTGTATGGTTAGAAACATTTCATAAGGAATATTCATACTGGCAATTTCTTATGCATAAATATATGATCATGCAACTACTTTAGCCAATACAACATTCATCCGTATCTCACTGAAACTTTCTAGATGCCTTCCATCTCTACCAGGACAACATTGAGATTGTGCACTAATCCAATATGTCAGCAAAGAGGTTTCATCTATATAAGTAGCAATGGAGAGTTTTATAGCACCATGAGCTACTTACCCATCACATGCATATTAGTAGTATACTATCATTAATGCAAACATCAATTGAATATGCATAAAAACAATATCATGAAATGACAATTGAATACTTATCCTTATTTGTTTCGTAGGTAGACTCCTTCTTGACCCTTCAACTTCATCGTCTTCTTCATTCATAATAGCATCGTTTCTTATCCAAATGCTAAGATGGATAAGAGGTTCTTCAAGAGTTGAGTTCTTCATATTCCTCATCGCTTAAGGGATCTTCTTTGGATGGTGAGAGCTTGATCTTCAATTGCTCCCATCTTCTCTTCTCTTTTTATGGGTCGAGCTTCTTCTTCTTCCCAAAGTCTACTGAAACTAATCACTTCCTTGTTGCACACATTCATCGAATGAAAGAATCCCATGATCTTGGGAGGCCATTCAAGGTGGACATCACCACTACTGCATTCTTCACTTCTTCTTTTGCCGCTACAAGTTGTTCTTGGATTTGAGAGACCTTGGTAAAGTATGACTACATGGTCTCTTCATTATGGATCTTCACATTCTTCAACTATTTCTTAAGGCCATATTTTGATTTCTGTTCTTCCCTTCAAATAGCTTGGTCAAAGAATCAAACATCTTCGGTGTCTTTAAGGAAGACACTTGTAGTACAAGTTGTTCTGTGATTGAATCAATAATGATCTTCTTGGCCTTGACCAAGTTCTTCTTGTGTAAGGATTCTAACCTCATCTCCCTCTGGAACTGGAACCTCTCTACTCATGTAGGTGTCCAATTCATTTTCTTCAGAGAGATCATTTACTTCCATACTTGGAAGTTGTCAACTTCACCAAGCTTATCATCAAGCTGATGTGATAGATCACTTTGAAATGAGAACCTCAAATAAAAATAGCAAAGGATTAGATCTTACCGATTTGAGGTGTCTGTCTTGGTTTTGGAGCTAGATGATCTAGGGTTTGTCCCAGAAACCCTAATTTTTAGAACTTGGAATATTCTAGATCTAATTGAATAGAAAGATATATCTCTTCAAATGGATCTTTCCAATGTACTCCTTTTTTTAAAACAGTGGAGGGAAGCTCCCGGAACAGGAAGCCCTAGTTTTCCAATTTCTTTTGCAGAAATGCCTGTCACTGTCAAAATTACTGCTCCTATGTGTCTAAAATTTCACACTAAGGTAACCTCACATGTCCCTGATCCAACACCATAGGTTTCATCAGAATTGGTTTCACCAATTGGGATTTTGTGATCCTTTTCCCAAGGTGACCTGCTACAGGACTGTTCAGAACAGAGAAGTTGTATGGATTGACACATGTCCTTATTTAATGTTATAGGTCTAAAATTTGGACCACAGAAAGTACAGTCCGTGCCCTTTCTGGAACAGCTTCAGGAATTCCATTTGGACCTCTGTAGTCCAAGATATAGAAATTCTCCCTAGGTGTCCTATTTAGGGATGAATTCTGGAAGAGGCTGGAACCCTAACTTGGAGGGATCATATCTCCCAGAATATAGCGAATCCAAGGCGGATTTTTGGACAAAGAGTAAATTAGGATTTGATATTCTCTCTCTGTATTTTTCAGCTCCTGATACTTCGCCAATATCAGGATATAGTGAATGCACCAAAACGTAGCATTTTTAGTATTTAGGGTTTTTCTAGCTCGGGGTCAAACTAGGGTTTCACTTTCCCGGAGTTTCACCCAACAAAATTTATTGATATAGGTCTCTAAACTTATATTTTGATGAGGATAAAAATCCTATTCTGTGCTCACTCAAAAATTCCTCTTCTATAGAAAGCCCTAATTTCCGCATCGAAAACTGAAAATGCTTGGAATCGAATTCCGCTTCGACAGAAAGATGCACCCTTCAATGGAGAGTCATCCTAGCATACTTTTGCTGATAGATTGTGGAGAGAGACCCAAAAATTAATAATCCCTAGCTTTTGTAGCTGCACAATGTCTTCTTCTCAGGTTAGCTCTGATACCATGTTAGATTTTTATCATTCAAGCTAGCATTATGATCTTAGGATCTTTTAACTGAGAGAATAACAAGCACAACAACAAAACATAAGCACAACACAAGAGACAAGAGACACACAGAATTTTCCTCAGGGAAACCATAAAGGAGAAAACCTCGCAACTTCCTCAGAGATAGAATTAGCACCAAAGGTAAAACCAGAAAACAGTAAGATGATCTCCCGACAGCAGCAATCTCTCTCTCTCTCACACTGAGAGAGCTTCTCCTCTCTCACTCATGTGCCCCAATGAGTGAGTGTGTGTGTATGAGTATGATAAATAAAGAGGATCTCACTCTCTATTTATATTCTTCCATTCACTTGGAACCCACTCCAACATGTCGGCCTCACTTAACAATTACTTACTAGATCCGACATCTCTAGGAGTGTCTAATAACCCTAGTGCCCCACCACTTGTGGGGACTTTGCCTCCTTTGACCAATAGGAGGGTAACACAATGGTGGGGACTATTGCCCTGACTTACAATGACTCACTTAGGGTTGACTTCACTAGGATAGTATAATAACCCAAGGGCCCCACAACTGTGGGGACTTTAACCTTTGACCAATAGGAGGGTTACCCACAATGACTTGACATGACTTTCTCATTATAGAAACTTCCCGGAATAAACATTGGGGTATGACATGACTCAAATACATTACAATACATCCCAGAATAAACATCGGGTTACAATACATAAGAAATACAGATGAATACATTCTGAATTTACAATTACATCAACAAAGATGCTTAGACTCAGTGCTATAAGCTCATTCTCCAGTTGATAACCTCTTATCTTCTATGTCTTCCCAAACAAATCTTGAAGTTTCTCCCTTGATTCATTTAGTAATGTAATACCATCAAGATGAAATAGAAGGTCTCTGGAAATGCTGAGACATAAGAGAACATATGCCTCATCTCTCCTATTATTCCATTTGATCTTATCTATTGTTGCATTAGTCTCAGCTTCAGTTGCCATAGTCACCATGAAGAGAAATTTACTCCTCATCAGAATATCCATCCCTTCCTTCCATTCAAAGTAGCTAAATGGAGTCAAGATGATTGGTTGAGATTGATCCATTCTTCAGCAACTGCACCCTTGAACAGACAGTTTGCGCTCCCAGTGATTGATGTCGAACCTACAAAAGTAAATTGAAGAGGAGAGAAATTGAGCTACTGTGGATCTGATACCATGTGGAAATTTATCCCAATCTTAGAACAATTGAAATCACAAAATTGCTTGAAAATATGCATGAAACACTCAAGAAGGAGAATGAATATGTGATAATCCACAAGCTATTGATTGTATTAATACACACCATCCATCAATAAATATATATAGTCTTCTTATAAAATAGATGTTCCAAGGATTCAAAATCATGAGGTTGCTATTCAAACTAGTACAAAAGCAGGCTTACTAAACTAGTCAAAATGCCCCATAGGTGCATAAAGCACTTTCCAAATCAGTCAAGACGCTCACGAATTTGTTGAATGAGTATGTATAGCTCATAAGTGATGGAAATTTTACTTTATCATGCTTTTACATGAGGAAAAGAAGGGAGGTGAGTTGGTGAAAACAAAAGGAAGTCTACCTTAAAACTAGTTTTAGATTTTGCCTTAAAACTGCAAAAAAAGTTGGAAACTCTGGATAAGGAAATAATTGTGGATTTTCTATTCTGGGCAGTCTGTTGGTTGGAAGAATCTTATCCAGGATCTTTCTAACTTTCTCCATGAGGAATTTTTTGCAATTTTGACCTCAAAAATGGAATTGGGTGCAAACTAGCTAGTGTAGGACCTAGGAATTAATGAAAAAGATTAATTATTTTATCCCAAGTCTTGGGGTGGGTTTTGATTATTCCAATAGATGGATTCCACATAAACATATCCCCTTCACAATTATCATGATCCTGACAAAGTAACCATTTGTTGGCACAATATTAACACAACCCAAGATGACACAACATCATACCAACAAAACCAAAGATACTGTCCCAAAGGGGATTTATCCCTTTTAGAAACACCTACAGGGAAGATGATTTCTCACCAGAGGTACCTATGGGGACTGAAGGAACTAGGTTTCCATAGTAATGAAGGGGAGCTTTGTCATATAGTATAGACAAAACTTCAACATAACTAATTTAGATAGATCCTCAAATGTGACAAAGATTCTCAAATTCATTTACGATATTTCAACAAATTCCCGATAGCATAAACATTCATTCAATTAACATTTTATCCATTCAAAAATTCATAGTTATCCATGGATGCATTAATAAGCAAATAACAATTCAAAAATACACATCATACACCATAGACACCAAGAATTTAATGTGGAAACCCAAGATGGGAAAACCCCAAAAAGCATTCGTTATTATGAAAGAGTCATGATTCAAACTCTTAAGTCTGAGCACACACACACTACAGATATTTTCTCAACACTTCTGTTTGTGCCAGAAATTTTTTCCAGACTACAAAGAAACAAACCAACACAATCTCAAATATTCAATCAAACAAAACTAGGTTTTAGGGGTTTTGAAAGGTTTTTCTGGTTGTGAAGTTTGGTGACAAAAGGGAATACATTCATAAGCCAAATAGGAACTAAATCATAAGTAAAGAAGAACAGAGATGCATAATATAAAAACCATGTATCCAACAGAACATAACATTGAAGTTCATCCACAACTGACAAGCACAACAAGCATAAAGACTATAAACCAGTAATGAAATTATCAATTGTGTAGCTAAACAAGCTAGAAATGAAGCCAAAACACAGAATGAAGGGTAAAATGGATCATATATTTCATAATTTGTTCATCAAATACACATGATATTCAAGTACTTAGCTTATCAATAAGTCAAGAGACCTCCTCTAGCCATCCAAATATTGAACCCCTTGTTCTCTTTGTGACCTTCCTAAATACTGTTTTTTCAAAATTCAGTTAGAGTCTAAACCCTAACTATTTTTAGCCTACTCATCGATAGGATATTGTCAATATAATAATTACAAAAATAAAATACTCATCAAAACATAAAAAGTAACTGTTTTTGCTAACAATGCTCAAAGGTCTTTAGCAGCTTTTTCCAATAAAGCTATCCCATCTAAGGCTTGGGCCTTTTTCCTAGCTTTCTGCTGCTCAGCTTCCATATCTGTCATTCTTCTTGTAAGCTCCTTATTTTGTTGTTGTAGGCTTCTGACAGTCTATTTCAATTCTGCACACTGTACATCTGTACTTCTCTTCCTTTTTAGGGACTCTTTGGAGACTGCAATAAGCTCTTGGTAGTGATCATTCACTTCTTCTAGGTATTCCCTGAGTCTTTTATTAGTTGTAATCAAACCACTATTTATTTCTTGCATATACTCTATTTGATGTTTATATTGCTTGATGGCTCTTTGCAAATTTTCCTTCTTTGAGTCAAATGCCTTGCTTCCTGTTGTACTTTATAATTCACTAGGTAGCCATGGGATGTTCAACTTTCTGAAGATGTCCTCATCCTCAGGAAGCAGCTCTGTAGAAACACCATGAACACTTTGGTTTTCTTGATTATCTGTTTCAGTAGGTACAATTTCATCCATCAACAGCTTGTTTTCAGAATAAGAAACTTCTATTTCCTCTTTCTGTTGTTCCTTCAACATTTCACCTCGTAATTCCAAAAACACAGCAGACAATTTGGTCTCGGTGAGGCTGGCTTCTTCTTCTATCTTCAATGGTTTCTTCCCTTTGCTGTTACCTTTGCTAGATTCTAGTTTTTCATCTAAAGAAGAAGTATCAATCATAGTTATCCCTTCTGTCTTTAACTTAGGGTTTAATAGCTTCTTCATGTTTAGCCTCAATTTGTTTTTTGGGTCTATTTTTAGGTCTCCAGCCTGGAGCCAACTCTCCTACCATCTTTAAACTTTTTCCTTGATGCATGATAGAGGCAAATTCTTTAACCTTGATCTTCTTTTTCTTTGGTATTTCTGTCTTATCCTCCTGAATGTAGAACTCCCTGTGTGTGCCAACCCTAGTCTCAGCACTGACAGTCAACTCATCTCCTTCCAACAAGTATCCTTCATCTTCATATAAAATGGTAATTGGGATTCATTGTTGGACCTTAGTATTTTCTTCATCTCCTAAAACCTTTTATGTAAAAACAATTTTTTCGTTAATGAGTGCTTCTGCTGGTGCTTTATTTTGTACAGGCTGGCTTTCCTTATGAATAAACAACAAATTTTTGTTCTCACTGTCAACTGAAGGCTGCTGAGATTCATAATCTCCCTTTGATGGTTCTACCACTTCCTCAAGTTTGACACATTTTTTATCTTCAGCCTTGACTTTTTGTCTTAATTTTCTAATTAGGGTTTGTCCCTTATCAACATGCTTTTTGGTAGGCTGTCCTTCCTGGTTATTTTGGAACCTAGACCAAAAGAGAAAGTAGTCCCAAGTCTTTCCTTTTCTTTGCAGAATAGTGCTGATAATAAGCTTGATCAATCCATGATGAAAGATGGACTGTGCAGTGTGGTCATGATGCTCTTTGATCCTGCTTGACATTTTCTGTAAACTCTTTAATAGGAAGAAAGGGAGATTCATCCTTGATTCACCAGCAAGGTGCTGAAGGAACCTAAAATGATACTTGAAGACAAAAGCATACCTCCCTTCACATATAATGTACCTTTGTAGAACCTTGATAGGCTCTACCCATTCAGCTCTGAAATTATGGATAAGCACTCCCTTGCTCCAATTTGGAACAATGCCAGGCAATAGATACCTTTGGGCATTGAAGGTAAATGGCACCTTTTTGAATCAAAGTTCTCCTTCATTCTTGACCCCTATTGCTTCAGCCACCAACTCTACAGTTAATTTGAACTTCAGAGTATCAAATGATACTATATCTTGGTTATAACATTGAGCAAATTTATGAGAAACTTCGGTATTATATCCATCAATCTTTTTAAAGAAGTTCAACCATCCAACATTCTCAAAGAGTTCAGCACACCCTGGAAACTTGTCTATCCAATTCAGCTCAGTGGGCTCAGCCCTGTTGGTCTTCCCACTCTTCTTCATCTGCTTTCCCAAGGCTTGATGATGCTTCTGTGTGATTTTCAGAACCTGTTAGTGACCTAACAGCCTTTTTTCCTCAAGTTTTCATAGTTTTGACCCTCAGTTCTTCTTTGGATTCTCCTTGGCTAATTTTCCTTGATTTTTTAACAGTTAGTTCTATTATCAATGCAGGGAATGTTTTGTACCGAGCTTGGGTAATTTAGGTCAAACAAAGCACTAAAAATATTTAACAGAGCTGCTGCTGAACTTTATTAACAACAAAGATGCTCATCTAAACATTTTAGACTGATCTCTCACCGTTGGGAGTTTGTTGAATACATGAATTTATGTTTTATTTAATCAATTTAACATTATAAGCCTTAAATAGAAAAACCCCCAATTTAACAGGCCATGACCAAGGCACGCGGAATACCTCACTCCTGGATTGCTACAGGTGTTAAAAATTGATTCTTGGACTATCTGAATGTCGAATTTAACCGTCCAGGTGTCTTCAAGTCTTCAGCTTATTTCCAACTGTCGCGCTGAGAAAACCCTAAATTTCTTCTTCAACTACCAATTCCCGATTCTTAGCAATGTGTCTCATTCCACTTCTCTAGCATCTTCGTAATGCTTAATTGGAGAACCTCTTTCCTGTCAATCTCGCCTCATTCCACTGTCTGTCATGATTTGCCAAGCCCTAACTTTTGACTGCCACGATCTCCCTCACGTCATAGCCAACACCTGTTTTCATGATTATCTTTGATGAAACATGTATCAAACCTATCTACACATGTGATTAGTCATCCAAGAGCGAAATCATTGGAGAATTTGGCGTAAAAACTGACAAATTTTGCACCCACGATTTTCTTGTAGTGCGCCAGTGTAAAATTTTAACCATTGCGCTACAAGAAAGTTTTAAAATCAAATTTTGTGCTTTTTGACCACTAATTTAACTTTAACATAGGTTTATATGACTAAAAATTGGTCTTAGTGCTTATTTATGAAACTATTACTCAACATATATCCTATAGAACCCTTCAGGACATAAGAAAAACAAAAATAATGAAAACCTAAAGGCAAAAAATCAAAATTTCACTCTAAACCAAAATTTCCTAGAAGTAAGCAAATTAGCAAAAATCACAAGCAAAATATAAGACTGAAGAAAACAAATTCATGACTTAACATCTTCATTGAAACATATCTACGCACGCAACCGACAAATAAATCTTCATACTTACAACTCTTGCTCAAGTTAGTCTTCGATTAAACAATACATACATGCTTCGTTAGAACACAAAAATTCTATTTCCTTCGCAAAAAATACCAACCCATTACATATTAATAGGCTTTGTTTGGTCATTTTACAACCCACGCCCACTACCCTATCCCATAAATGTAAGTGGATAAAATTCCTAAATGTCTAGTCAACCTTTCGGCTGGACTTCATCAAAGCAGTTGGTTTTCCTTTATTTTCGACTGAAACTCTAGAGGTGACCAATTTTCCTAACCACTTCATCGTAGCTTCATTTACACTTCAACTAGTTTCCCAAAACTGGTACCCAAAATATCCAAAATTTATCTAAGGCCAACAATGGCATTACAACTCCTCTAAACCTACTTCCACCTCTAATATTTCTTTCTCATCCTTAGCCTTCTTGTCTTAGGACTATTTAATAATATTTCTCTTTACTTTATATAGATTTTCTCTGAATTGTAAGGACGTTGATTACCTTTAGGATCCCTCATAGGGAGACCATAGCTCCTTAACTATAATAAAAAACCTTCACCTTCAAGCCAAGTATGATTAAACTTAAAGGGACTAAGGGGATTCTTCCCTAATGAAGGTAATTCCATAAAATTAGGAAATAATCAAACTCACCTCCTGAAGAAACCCATTTCCTAATGTTGTATTGGTAATTCATAATTGAAAATGAGATATGAACTATATTAATCCTTTTGGAAATTATCTCCCCTCCAGTCCTCTTGTTGCTCCAGGTTATCCTTAGTTTCATGAGTTCCACATCATAAAATTTCATCTCCTCCAATCTTGAAGTAACAAAGTCTAATAATGAGTCCACATGGGATATATAACACTTGATTTAAGAACTTCCAAGTATAAAATTTAGATCTCATTTGGTAATGACACAACCCTGCTTGAGCAAATCCATCCTGAAAATGTTTTCCCACGAAGCATGTTTATCATTGTAGGGCCCATATAAATTTAGGGAAGTTATCTATTTACCCAATTCCTTGGAGAATAACATTGTGCCAAAACCTAAATCACATGAACATATATTAAAGAAGAATCCCCCCCTTGAATTACAAATCAAACCCTTAGATCTATTTATAGCATCTATATAAGAAAAAACCTAATCCCCCAACAATCATGTCTCCCATGGTCTCTTACAGGAGTAAAATGTTAGGCATATGGATCTCCAACAAGTTTTTTAAAGTGGTGAACCAACCCTTAACAATTTAAGGAGATGAAAATCATGAAATACCCTCCACATTGGCATTATGTACTCTAAGAGCCCATACCAATGTTATTTGTTTACTAGTCAATACCTCACAATGTCCCTTATATTTGGAATTGGAGTGATCCAAGAGGATATTGGTGGCCACCCACCTATTCCACTTGGACCCCCACCATTGTTTCTTTTAGTTTTTTTGTTTCCTTAATTGTAGCACAATTTACTATTTTTGGCAGTTTTCGGGTCCTAAACTTCTAGAGCCATTTTGAGGCCATAAACGGCATTTTTTCAGCATCGAATTGTCGAGCAAAAATGAGTCTATTCTATAATCAATATTTTCAATTTTTGGATGTAGTCCTTGAATATATCTTTCTAATGATGTATCATGCGCGTCAAACGGAGGTAGTATGCCAAAGTTACGACCTCGGGAAATTGGAGTACCAAGTTACCCAACGGGGCTCACATTCTGGTGTTTCACCTTCTAAGGTTAGGTTTTTGGATGTGTAGGGTTTCCATTGTTTCTCAATAATATATAATCCTTCGAGCCTCATTGTAACACAGAGTTCGGAAGCATGTAGCCGCCACATCTCTTCTCAGAGATAAGCTACCAACACTCTAGCTAGTTTATTTCCATTATGCATGTAAACAAGTTTCAGTTCTTTGATTAATAAAATGAAGTGTTATTTATGCTACCTCTTTGTTGTTTGTGTATTCTGTTGCGGTCCTACATAAATCCAGATCAGTTGTATTAAAGCAATCTGCCCTTTCTCAATCCTTCTTTGCATGTCCCCAACGAGGGCGAGGTATAAAGAGTTAGGGCTCAATCTAGTTGAACCTTTGGAAGATCACCCTTGCAAATACTAACAGACGCCCATGGGGGATGAAAAGAAAGATGAGGGCACAGAATGTTGCTCAAGGAGGTCCTTGAAAACAAAGGAACGCGATGATGGATAACTTCGCCCAGATCCTTCAACGACTTCCCACTGGGGGCACATTTGCATCTAGCACCCACTCTAGAGGCGCAACCCCTTTTAAGGTACAAGTAAAATTCGACATTCCCATATCTGATGGCCGAATAGATGCAGATGTAGTAAATAGATGGTTGAATCTATTAGAAGGATATTTATCGGTTCATGACTTTTTCGACCGGGAAAATATTACTTTTTCACTACTCAAAGCCACCCCCCATATCAAGGACTGGTGGGAAACCTACTGTGAGAGAAAGGAGGAGGAGGAACCCTTTCTGTTCTCGGCCGTACCCACTTGGAATTCTTTCCGAGATGCCATAAAGGGACAATATTATCCCGTGGGGAACTATGAGGACAAGTACATACAATGGACTATGCTACGGAAACAAAGAGATCAAGATGTGCATGAGCTAACGAATCTGTTCCATACCCTGCGCACCAAGTTGGGTATCAAATATTTAGAGAAACATTTGGTGCTGAAGTAAAGCAATTGTCTACACAAATACATTCAGGAGGAAATGGAGTTCTTCAACATCTCCTCACTTGGTACTACATACCGATATGCTGCCAAAATTGAGCAAAAATTCAAATAGAAAAAGAGAGACTTTGGATCTGCGAATTAGAAGCAAGCGAAAGGTGCCCCCCAAACCACAGAACCAAGGACACAGCCAAGGCATGGTGACTCAAGAAACTTTCCAAAGCCGCAAGAAAAGAGAAACACTATGAAGCCAAAGAAGGAAGCAAGAAAGTGGTGCGAGTTCCATAAGAGCCCCACTCACAACACAAGTGAATGTCGGGCCAAGCAGTCACTAGTGGCCGAGATAAAGGATTCTGAATCAGATGCATACTTCTAACATTGAATCAAAAACCTGAGAAGGGGAATGATAGAGGGAAGAAGATTATCGATGCAGAGCCCAATGCCATCGTTGCCACCACGAAGATCCAAAAGGAAGAACCAGAAGATTCATAGGAGGGGGAGTGTCTTTTCCACTACCAAATGTGGGTAAAGGGTTCCCAGCTACAGTTCATTGTCGACAGTGGGAGCCAAAAGAACCTCATTTCAACAGAGGTCGTGAGGTAGTAGGTCTTGCCGACCATAGCACACCCGCATCTGTACACTATCGTGTGGCTTCACCAAGGACAGGATCTCCGCATCAGCCAGTAGTGTCGCCTCCCCTATAGCATCAAGCCCTTCATTGATGAGGCATTATGTGATATTGCTCCTCTTGATGTTTGTGATGTATTATTAGGTCAACCATACTTATGGAAGCGACATGCTATGTATGAGTCCTAGCCTTGTGCTATTATTATTACGTTGGGAAATAAGTTGTACATGATACTAGAGGTACCAGCTCCTGCCTCTATCTCTTTGGTTACTGTAAAACAATGCAGTAAGCTCATTTCCAAAATTGGGAAATTTGTTTTCTTGATGATCTACCTTGAAGGAAAGAATAATATCATGGCCATGACCTCCAGACGGGGCCCCTCTGCACAACAACAACAAATGGACAAGGTTGTGGAGCAGTACTAGGACATATTCACCTCACCCACAGGGGTGTCGTTGCACTGTCAGGTCAAACACCCCATCGATCTGATCCCAAGTGCACTGCTGCCCAATGGACCGATCTATCGATGCTCTATTCTAGAGAATGATGAAATCAAGAGGAAAATTCAGGAGCTGCTATAGAAGGGTCACATCCGGCCAAGTTCATCGCCCTGTGGGAACCTGATCGTGTTGGTACAGAAGAAGGATGGGACTTGGAGACACTGTATTGGCTATCGGGCATTGAACAAGATCACTATCCGAAATAGGTACCTGATCCCATGGATCAATGACCTCCTGGACCAGCTTAAAGGGGAAAAATATTTTAGCAAGATCGACTTAAAGTCCAGGTATCACCAGGTACTGATTGAACCCACCGATGTGTGGAAGACTGCCTTCAAAGCCAAGGAGGGCCTTTTCGAATGGTTGGTCATGCCTTTTGGGTTGACAAATGCTCCCACAACCTTCATGAGACTGATGGATGACATCTTGTGGCCATTCACCAACTCATTTGTAGTAGTGTACTTGGATGACATCCTGATATTTAGCCAGACATGGGAAGAGCACCTCCACCACATCCGATAGGTCCTCCAAACACTGCGGAAGCACAAGTTGTGTGCTAATTTGGACAAGTGCATTTTTGGCATGAACCAGGTTTAGTATTTGGGAAACATTATTGATGAATGTGGGTTACATGTGGATCCAACCAAGATCCAAGTCATTCGGGATTGGCCAACCCCAACTACTCTAACAGAGCTTCGCAACTTTCTGGGTCTTGCTAATTTCTACCACATGTTCGTGTTGGGATTCTCTCATATCACTTGGCCCTTGAGTCAAGTCACCAAGGGAGGAGTGAAAGAAAAGTTCTTCTGGTCGAAAACTCAATAGAAGGCATTTGCATTATTGAAACATCGCCTCTGCTGTGCCCCAGTGCTCACATTACTAGACTTGCAACAACCGTTTGAGATCGAGCTAGATTCCTATGACTATGCTATTGGGGTAGTCCTTACTCAACAAGGGAATCTAGTGGCATATCACAGTGAGACACTGTCCGACACAGTCCGCAAATATCCCACTTATGACAAAGAGATGTATTCCATTATAGAGGCTTGCCGGTAATGGAAGCATTACATTTTGGGGAAGGAAACAGTCATCCACATAGACCACCAACCCCTGCAGTTCATACAGACACAAGAGAAGTTACAGAATGATCACCATCAGAAGTGGTCCACATATCTACAACAGTTTCATTTGAACATCAAGTACAAGAAGGGAAGCACCAATAATGTTGCAGACTGACCGATCATGGCGATAACCACCGTGCTCAACTCTTGTGGGCACGAGACTTCTGATTGGCTGCTTCTCTACAGGAGCAATCCAGAATTCAACCACATATACAGGATTCTCTTGGAGGGAAACCAAGTTCCAAATTTTCACCTCCAGGATGCACTACTATGTCACATGGGACACCTTTGTGTTCCTTGAAGCGTGCCAAGATGATTTGGGAAGCGCACTATAGTCGGGTCGCTGGGCATTTTGGGGTCAAGAAAATATTGGTAGTACTGCAGAAGTATTTCTATTGGCCGAACCTTCAATAGCATGTCGGGAAGTACATACGATCCTACACTGCCTACACCATTGCCAAACTGTCCATCAAAAAGCAAGGCATCTATACTTCGTTTCCTACCCCTAGTTGACCTTGGGAATCCATCTCCATGGATTACATGTCGGGCCTTCCTTCTACTAAGCATGGCAACGATTGTGTGTTCGTGGTCATCAACAGATTCTCAAAGATGGCCATAATGGTGGCCTGCAAGAAGAATATCACAACAGAATCCACTACTAAACTCTTCTTTGAACGAGTGTGGGTACACTTTGGGATCCCACAGCCTATAATCTCAGATCGGGACAACAGGTTCCTTAGTATATTCTAGTCTAGCCTATGGTCAATGCTAGACACCAAGCTCACAAAGTCCACAGCTTTCCATCCCTAGACTGATGGCGAGATAGAGGTCGTCAATAGGATGATTGTACACATTTTGCGCATGTACAACTCAAAGCACCCACGCACATGGGATGAGAGCCTCCCCTATGTACAACATAGCTATAACCAGGCCCTCCATAGCTGAATCGACTACATCCCCTTTCAGGTGGGCTTGGGATTCCAGCCACTGTGTCCCATTGATGTAGCCATGCCATTTGCAGCTACTCAGGCTGATTTAGCTCATGTCCAGTCTGAAGTCTCCAAGGCTAGCAGCTTCATTGAGCACATTCAACACATTCACCAACAGGTTCATGACATATTAGACAGATCCAATGCTAAGTACAAGCAACGACGTGATCAACATCGGGTGCAACACAACTTCCAGGTGGGCGACAAAGTGTGGCTACATTTGCAGAAGGAGCGCCTCATTGGACCCCACCGCAAGCTTCGCTCGCTCCGATATGGGCCATACACCATTACCAAGGCTGTCGGGGATAATTCCTTTGAGCTCAGTATTCCACCATTCCTTGGTATGCACCCAGTGTTCAATGTGGATTGCCTTCAGCCCTATTTTCCACCTCTACTGGACACATCGGACGTGGCAGAACAAATCACACCAACAGAGTTAAACCCAAACTACATGAAACAAGACACAACTGATCGGATTATGGACACACAGATCAAGAACACCCACCAGTAGAAGATCCAGCTATATCAAGTTGTCAAAGCAGGCCAACTCCTTCACCAGGGAAATTGGCTCACTAGGGACCAAGTTTAGCAGAATTTTCCTCATCTCATGGAGGAACTCAACGCAATGGGGACCATTGCTTCCTAAGGGGAGAGGAATGATCCACGAGGATATTGGTGGCCACCCACCTATTCCACTTGGACCCCCACCCTTGTTTCTTTCAGTTTTCTAGTTTCCTTAATTGTAGCTCAATTTACTATTTTTGACAGTTTTCGGGTCCTAAACTTCCAGAGCCGTTTTGAGGCCCTAAACGACGTTTTTTCGGCATCGAATTGTTGATATAAATTAGTTTTAGACTCAATATTTTTTGATTATGGATGTAGTCTTTGAATAAATATTTCTAACGATGTATCATGCGCTTCAAACGGAGGTAGTATGCCAAATTTACGACCCCAGGAAATTGATGTACCAAGTTACCCAATGAGGCCCACATTCTGGTGTTTCACCTTCTAGGGTTAGGTTTTTAGATGTGTAGGGTTTCCATTGTTTATCAATAATATATAGGCCTTTGAGCCTCATTGTAACACAGAGTTCAGAAGCACGTAGCCGCCACATCTCTTCTCAGAGATAAGCTACCAGCACTCTAGCTAGTTTATTTTCATTCTGTATGTAAACAAGTTTCAGTTCTTTGATTAATGAAATGAAGTGTTATTTCCACTGCATCTTTGTTATTTTTGTATTCTGTTGCGTTCCTGCATAAATTTGGATCATGGAGATATAAGATTACCTACCTTGACCAACACCTCTCCTTTTTTTCTTTCCAAGGTTCCTAAACATTCTTCAACACAATTCTTTGCATCACCCAAGCCCTCTTTTTTGGATTTGAGATTATAACTACAATCATAAACTACTAACTTAAAATTACTAGGACAATGCTCATACACTTATGATGAACTAATATTTACACCACTATATGGACCTCCCTCCCCCTTTGGTCCCTTCAAAACAATAGGTAGATTCCCAACTATAAGTTTAGAAAATCACCCTCCTAACTAGTACCTCCCCTACTTTGATTTAAAAAAGGGACTTCCATATGATGCCCTAAACCAAAATCTAAACCCTTTCATGATCCAAATTTGAAGAGAAAGGGGCCAGATCTTTCAATAACTTACTAGAAACTATGATCAAAATCCACCAAGTCAATATCCATCTTCAACAATGAACCTTACCAATTTTCCAAAAACCCTAAGCACTCCCAACCTCAAGATTGACCGTTTCATACTACCTCCATTAATTAATTATTAGCATACACATAGATGAGACATTTGAAGGATAAACTTCATAGCCATATATAATAACAAAGGATAACTGAAGTGTTGGAAAATCTTCTCTTGGGCCATTCCCAAATATCAACATTTCTACATCTTTATTTAAGATTATAATAAATTTTCTAACCATCAATAATTATTTTTTAGACAAAACACTTTGAATTTATGGCAATTAAAATGATGTCTAGAATTATTGGTAAGATTTGAAGCTTGCAATATGTTCCCACAATATAAAGTTGAAGGATGCATATTTTGTTAGATTAAATTATCATAATTTTAATTGAGTAAAAAAATTAAGAATACATTTTTAATTTTTAATTCAATAAAAAAATGTTATGGAAATCAAAGAATTCATAATCACAAGTGAATGATGCGAATAAAATAAGTAAACCTCATAACCCTTTGAAACCAACATTTATGATTGCTTTAATATGAGTCCATCATCAAGGAGATCTCAATGCAACAATGAGGATGACGGTAAATAATTACATGTTTCAAGATATATAAATATGACTTCTCAGATGAAACTATTTTGTTGGTTTATTGGAGTAAGGTTAGCTCGCTATATAGAACCCAAATTCTGCCAATGAATTATTTCTATAAACCGGGTCAAATGATCTTCTAATTTAACTTGAGTTGGGTTGTAATAGGTCTCCATTCATTATTAAGCTTCAACCCATAATATCTTATCAACATGTTATTTGTTTTATCAATCTCATGAGCTTCCATCATTGCTCTCTTGTTGTAGTGATCTCCATGGATTCCCTCGCTCTTCTCTTGTTGTAGTTCTCTTCTTTGGCGATTAGTGCTGCCTCCCCCATGCAAATTTGATGAGTGGTGTTGTGATAGTGTTCAACCAACACTAATTTTGTTAGGGAGTCATAGCATATATCAACAACATCTTGTTTTCGATGAATATGCATTGAGTGACCTATCTCTCCAATATAGACTTTTCTTCACAAGCAAGAATTGCATATATACCTTACAATAATTGGTTTTAGAAAACCACAACTAAACACAATAGACACAGATATTAAGTTAGAGAAACATGAAGGAAAATCTCCACCATTTATTGGTTATGTTGAGTCTTTAGTTCATGGAAATTACAAAATTACAATGGTGTTTTTGCTCTCTAGAGCATTATATATTACATTCCCAATGATTTACTTGGAATTCTATCTCTTGTCTACTAAAGAACCCCTTCTCCATCGTTATCCAAGGGTTCATATGTAGGGCCAACTTGCTAAGGGAAACTAGAAGGTCAAGCGCCCCCTTCTCTTCAACTCCCTAATTGCAACACTCTCTTTTTCTTTTATCGTTTTCTTGCAATATTCATTTACAAAATTCCTTTTTTTATTTGTCTTTTTATTTTTATTTTGAATGCTTACATTCCCAACATAAAGCTTTAGAGGAAAGAAATAGCTAGTTGTACTAGCATGTGTCCCTTCAAACTATCATCTACTTCCTCCTACATTGTCGTCAACTCCTTAGATACAAGCTTCACTTCAATAATGAAACTTCTTTGTTTTATTAAGTGTTTTGCATTAAGTGAGACATTAACAATTCAATGTTTTATTGAAAATATGTTTCATATCATAGAAGAGTTCCAATAACAATCCAAATTCCTCCGACCTAATTGATTCGAAAACTTAAAATAGTTTAGGTCTCGTTCCCCTCTTCCTCTTAACTAGCCTCGCAAGAGTGTTTTGCATCCACGTTAACAAATTAAAAAGGAAATAAAAACACACTAAACCAAAAAGAAATACACTATACAAATATTTTCAGTAAATATAATTTTGTTATGTTTAGTAAATCCCATTTACGAGCTTCTTGACAAGAGTGGCTTCATAATCATTTAACTCATATGCCCCCTTTCATAAAGGGCTTTAACCATGTAGAGAAAATATGGAAAAAGTTGGAGACATTGTTCCAACCATCTGACAATAACAATAGCATTTTTACCTTCGTGTGGCCCTTATTATAATTCTTACCCGGGCATTCAAAAGTATCGGCTCCTTTCTTTGGGACTTTGTTTCCATTTCTTCTTTGGTGAATTGATGACTTTTTCACAATTACTCTGAAAGAAACTGAACTAAGCTACTTATTTCTGGTTTTTCCTTACAACAACATGTTGAAAGCATCATCCCATTTACTACGCTTTGATTGATGATGTAGATGAAAAAATTCCCGTAAGAGACTGGAAGCCTTTCTACAAGGATTACAATGTTATTTCCTCCTCATTTTTCGATCCAAAGTTTTCAACTTGGTCAATGACCTCCTCCTCCTTGTTTTCCCAATGACGAGGCCTGGCCTATTGTTAATGTAATTTCTCATTACATACACCACTTTGGCAACTTTGGCCTATTGTTAATTTAATTTTTTATTACATACACCACTTTGGACAAGTTGGTCATTGAAAACATTTTTAATGAAAAGCTAAATTTGTTGTTGTGTTATATGTTTAGGAAATCAAAACTACACCACTTTGACAACTTTGGCCTATTGTTAATCTAATTTTTTATTACATACACCACTTTGGACAAGTTGGTCATTGAAAACATTTTTAATAAAAAGCTAAATTTGTTGTTGTGTTCTATGTTTAGGAAATCAAAACTGAATATAGCTTCTTGCCCAAAATCTTGGATCAATGCTTTTAGTAAGATACCTATATCAATGGTAGAAATTCAACTCAGAGTCATATATATAGAGTTGTCATGATCCACAAACACCACGTATGATCAGGCTCAAGACCAACTACCTATCATATACCTCTTTTGCAAATTGAACTCCCTTTACTTGAGCTAGTATTGATATTTCAAAATTCAATAAAATCAAAGTTGCATGAGCATTTTCATCATTAACTATCTATCAATGTAGATCATCCTACACTTAAGCACCAGTTATAATGCTTCATAACTGTTTCTCCTTCAACAACATTGAGAGCTTGTAACTGCATGAGCTTCACCTCCAAATTGTTCTATCAAGTTGTGTCTGAATATGACATATAACATAATTCCATCCATAAATGCTTTGATTGTATATAGAACTAAAAACATGAAATAAAAAACTGTTATTGATCTTGTTACCAGTGTGAAGGAAGTATTCTCCTGATACCATGTTAAAAAGAAAAAAGAAAACATGACACTATAAAGAGTATAAAAAAATATTAGAGAACATTGTTTGTTATTTGTATATTAGAGAACATTGTTTGTTATTTGTATTGATTCAAAACCATTTACATATTTATAAAAAGTTGGCATGAATACTAATTTAACTTAACTGAGATTTGACTCACTGATATGATATCGGATCTGTTTGATTATTCAAAATAGAGATTTGACTCACTGATATCAAATCTGATTGATTATTCAAAATGGGATTTGATTGACTAGATCAAAATGTTTTTTTCATTAATTTTGCTTAGTCAGATTTGATTGACTAATAGATCTGAAGATATTTTAATTAATTCAAACCTTCAAACATATTCTAATTAACTGAATTACTCCAACATATTCCATTAAAAATTGGATGTTGTAGGCTGGAGATTCCAACATATTGAATCTTACACATGGACAAGAATGATGAAAGGCTATCTGTTATTATAAAAAACTTAACAGCCAACCGAAAACAATAGTTATACATTACACATCTTCTTACAAATTAGCTCAGAGAAGAGAAGATTATCTGAGCAGCAGGGACCTTCAAGCCTGCAATACCATGCAAGATGAGAACAGCTGTAAGGAAAGAGTGAAAAATATAAAAGAATACAACGGTGGTTATTTATTTGAACTTCAAAGGTTTGACTTACCAGATTTATTCATTGTCTACTTTTACAAGTGTGGTGCTGAACTTGCCAAGAGGGGCATCAGGTCTCACACAAGCTTTAACACAGGCCTCACTGCAATCCTGTGAATACAATACAAATTATGTACCAGTGTAGAAAACTCCATTATGCAATAGATAGAAATTTAGAATGAATTGAATTGAACGAAGTTTAGGGTATTTTATGGATGAGTACAAAGTTGAAGTTCAAACTTTATGTACCTGATAAACAGAGCCTATAGAGTTGGAATTGTGGGTTACAGCTCTCTTGCAAGCAGCATTGCAACCTGTTTCACATGCATCTTCCACACTGGCGTAGCAACATCCAACATCTTCTCCTTGACTTGCCATGCTTTGTGTGCACAAACTTTGTATCTGAAAGTTTAATATTATTAATAATAATGTTTAATTTAAACTATCATTTTAGTTAGAACATATCTGATCTGTTTGTGGGATAAGAGACCTCTGGCCAGCCATTTGAATGCTTAATCTCAAGAATTTCTGATCAATATTTTAATAAAAGGATTAACAGCCTGAAATACACTTGGTACCTGTGCAAACACTCGGATTGTGAATAGGCCAGCTTGCTGCAACGCTGTCACTCCTTTCACAGAGATTGCTTGATAGTCTGGTGAGTCTTTCTCCATTTTAGAGGGCTGCATCATCAAATTTTTTGCTTCTCTAAAACATTACAAAGCCTGGGCTAAATTTATTTTCGGTCAATCAATCTGTCAATCGTTACCGATCACGGCCACTTGCTGAGTTAGATGATTCTGCCACGTCAGGACTGCTTGCGTGGCGTTTGGCAGTTGGCTAGGCAGTGTTTGGAGGATTCTGGGACATGTTCCTGTAGACAACTGGCCGCTTCTGGACGTGGACCTTATCCAATCAATGCCCTCCACGCTCACATCCACAGAATCTTCACGCGGCAGCTTTATGGCATGTGCACGTTAATTAAAATTATAGAAATCTGTGTGCTGACTCCTACGCACGTTGTTCAAGATATGAATGTCGGCGTCGAACGGTTTTTAATTCACGTGGGTCATGCTGGGTCGGTTTTTTTTGTTTTTTTCGAATGCTTGGTCGGCACTCGGTTACAAGGATCAAATTTGAAGGGCATGTTTCTATTTCACTGTGAAGGGCTATGATATATTCAACCCGTCAATGTCAATGATGACTCGCTAAAATAATCATTTTTTTTATTTGAAAATGCAGTAATACATCAAAATTTCATCATAAATTAAAATAAATGTGATTAATTTCTTTAATATAATAGCAAAAATTGTATTGTTCTATTTTATGGTTTTTAATAAGTAATGTTTAATTAAAATAACCTAAAAATATATATATGGGAAATTTTAGAAACATAAAAAATACGTAGCAATATAAATAAATCAATTGAAAAACATTTATAACTAATCAAGATTCACTTGGTAAGTAGTAAAATTTCTATCAGAAAAATTAAGGTTTGATGAAAATGAAATACAATATATACAATGTCCATAGCATGGGTGGGCCTAATGGTTAAGAGCATGTGTTTCCTCTTAGGAGGTCACGGGTTCAAATCCAGAGGGGGGTAGTGTATGTACACCTCTGTAGACTTTAGCAGTTTAATCGCTGCGCAGAGGGGGGTCCCTTGTCCCACAAACAAGAGGGTCTCATACACCAATTTGGTGTCTCGCTTGGTGGTGACCTTAAAAATAGATTATTATTATTATTATTATTATAGAGATCGATACATACAAAAAGATTGAGTGAACCTAAAAAATATGTTCATCATTACCAAAACTATTATCTTGAATCACTTCAATAACAAACTTCACTCCTTTCCAAGAAGAATCAAATAAATACTTATAAAATAACACAACAAAAAACTGCTCTTGTGATGCACATACCTGAAAAACCATCAACCACAGGAACAATCCAACCAGTATTGAGATCCTCTAAGGGAATGAATCCATTTATATATGTTTATGGCCATTCAACCCTGCAAATCAAAGGAGAGACATACTCCCCTATAGGAAATAATCGTTAGCAAAGGTATATTTTCTCTCTCTAGTGGAGATGTACACTTATACAGGTTGGTGGTGGACTAGTGGTGTTAGGGAGGACGTGTACTTCCTTTGCTAAGGAAAAGCCCTTGGAGTCTAAATAAGGCATCATATACTTTATGCGTTAATAGGGAACGAAAGGGTCGATGGTGATGGTGGAAACGCCTTAAACAAGGGTCCAACTCGATAGTGGAATCAACCTTAGAAAGGGTGGAGAGTTACTCCAATCTGAAATTGTGTTTTTTATAGGAATAGTTCAAGATACATATTCCCCTTGAATCTTAATTTATAGGCCAAATGACAAGCTTAGTTGATCATGATTCTTGCAAACAGTGATTGTGATATCAAACTAGAAGGTAGGTTTTCCTTTTATGACTTTTGGGGGCATTCGAGAAGTACATTCATCTATGTTTAAATACCAATGGATTCATTCGAGATATATGGATGAACTCTTCTAGTCAAGTATACATATCAACCATTCACAAACCCAACGAAAGAGGAAGTGACCCGCCATCTCACCTACTAGCATAAATATCCATGTCTCACGTCTCAATGCTGAAGTAAATACTGATCAGAAAGTGATCAAGGCACTTTCTCCAACATGAGTCTTGATAATTATTTATGTTTGCCTAACTAACCAACTAACTCTGTCAAGTCTCGTTTGAAGCTCGAAGCTACATGTTCCTCGGCATGAGCTCCCTCCCCCTATCAGTTACTATAACTAAAGTATGTACTAAAATGTGAAATAAGGTAGAAATATGAAATTGAAATAGACTCAAGACTCAATGGTGGTGATGGAAGTAGGAAGAACCTAAGCAAGGTCGACGAGTTTGGAAATTAGAAGAATGATAAACAAAATTTTAATGTTTAAAACCACTTAAGTTCCAAACTTTCAACTTTCATGATCACATTTCCAAAATCCAATAACCATTTGATTAACCACATTTCCAAATTTCAATAACCGTTTGATTGAACATAATTCTAAATCCATTTCCCCTCATTTCAATCATTCAACTACATTACTTATAAATCGGTGCAAAAAATGATGTCAGAATTATAATCCTAATTTTTTGATCATGTAGTGCACAATTTAATTCGAGATTATGTGGTTATGTTCTCTATCAATACATTACTTATTCACTTTACAAATAGACACACACATAGATTGGTTGGGATTTGAGAAGGAATAGTTGTCAAGCTACATTAAGTGTTTGAAGCATGTTGCAAATTAATTTCAATTGTGATAGCCAACCGAAACACAATCATCATTAACGCATTTATTTGTTACTAAGCTACTAGCTTACCACAACATATTGTCAATTAATGCTTTATTTGCTACTAGGCTACCATCTTACTAGAGGTGATTATCAATTAATGCTTAGCGCTTGAGGTTGCAACGTGTGCCATAGGTGATTACTAATGATAACCTTGAGGAAAAGAGTGGAAAGGTATAGAAACATGGCATTTATGGATAAAATTTGTGAATATCATACAAATTCTCCATCAAATTTATCCTAGGAGAAAGAGTTATCAAATCACCTTATCTTGAGAAGTTTTCTCATTCGAATCCCTTCATTTTAGACAAGTTTTCTAAGTAAAAAATGCAACATATATCTGTATCAAAAGGGTGTGTAACTCTGAATTCCACCACATCACACACACTCTTTGCAAAGTTTGGAAATATTGTTGTACCATTATTCTCCCTTAATATATTAATGTGCAATCTTATTCAACTCTACTCCAAGCCTCTAGACTCTCAAACTAGTCAAAGTTGATGAAATCGTGAATCCACAGCTAGTAGTGAAACCACCTTACATTATAGCACACATCCCCTCCAACAAGTGATCGGTGTTGCATACAATAAACTACACATGGATTTGGAAGCATGGTTTTGGAGGATTCAAACTATGCAAGAAGACAAGATCATGGAGAATAATTTTGAAGGCCTGCACAATATCTTGATGGCTTCTGGCCTACAACGATGAAGAAAATTTCCATCTACAAATCCAAGAAAGGGGATGTTATTATGAAAGGAATATTAGTAATGAAAATGCAACGATCCTATCATTCTAGAAAATGAGAATTTAAGTCTTCTTCCCAAATACAATAATGCTAGAAAATAAGAATTTAACTATTTAGATCATATTGATCCTATTAACAATAATAGCCTACATATGTGTAATTAGTACTAGTTTAATTGTATATTTACTTGGAGATCCAAACCAAGAAATTATAGTTTTAATCAATTTTATAAAACCAATATGTGCCATCGCAAAGTTACATCATAACCAAAAAAAAAATCAACAATTGTAGTATTGAAATGAATTAATAAACTTTAATAAAGAACTTAAAAACAACTTATATTTGAATAAAAAATAATTATAAAAAAATTGATCTTGAGCCGAGAGTCCATCCATATATTGGTGTATAGTCTCGTTCAATTAACAATTGAATGAGATTTCACTATTGAATTTACTAGAGGCTTAAGTTTCTTGGACAATTTTATCCAGGTACGAATTTAGATCTAAGTTAATTGTATTTAGGTCCTTATCCATGGGAGTGAGAGTTAAGCTTCGTGTTATGGATGTTTTTGTAGTTTAGCATTGAACAACTAGATGGAAGAAGCTACATCAAACCTGGAAATAATATTTAAACTTAATTTTAAATGTTTTAACGTTTCATTGTGATTTAAATTTTGATAAATAATGCTAATGGAATTTGTGGCAAACTCATTGTTGTTTCCCTTGCATTTAAACTTAATTTTAAATTATTTAAAGTTTCATTGTGATTTAAATTTTGATATATAATGCTGATGGAATGTTTGGCATACTCACTTGGGGTTTCGCCTTGGTTGTTGCGTAAACATCGATTCTCAACCATCTAAAAATTTGATAGGCAAAATTTGGAGTATCCCTTCAATTGTAAATTTGGAAATAATGGCCACTTTCATTATTGAAGGGCCTCATACAAAATTAGTTCTTTTTTGCATGGAAAAAATTGTTGTACCCTTCAAAGAAATAGGTCCTGGAGGGCATTGAAGGCTTCCAATTTGAAGCCTGGTCGGTTATTATAGAGGCAGGAAGAGTATAAAGTTTGAAATGTCTAAAAACACAACATTTTCTAAGAGTTTCACTCTAATTCCTCGAAAATTCCAGGGGCATAGTTTTAAAGATATGGTGTCAGAGTTTTATTATGGAATTTTTCCCCTTACTTTTTGGTATATTTTAAACCAACTTGAAAAATGAGTAGAGTTTTTGGATCTAGTGGAACTCTGCTTTCATTAAGTGGCCAGATTTCTGGTTTGAAAGTACAAAATGTTGTGTTTATATACAAGTCATAAAGTTTATATAATCCATGTAAAATTACTTTGTTTAAATTTAAAAAAAAATTATAAACTTTATGAAAGTTTTGTAAAATTTATATATATACAATTAAATATTTGAAAATTGAAAAATAATTTAGATGTGTTAGGTGTATGGGTGATTTTTATTTTTAAAAGGAAATTAAGAATTACTGTTTGTGTGGGGATTAGGAATGTCCACAAAATATTAAGTAGAGACTCACCTTATATCAAGGATTGATCATGCTTTGAGCTTTGGAGATCAAGAATGTTTTGATTTTCGGGGATTTATCACTTGTTATTGATCAAGTAACAAAGGAAAACCATGTAAGTTGTTCATCCCTCTCTAAAATAATTGCAAGGATCAAAGGCCTTTTCCCTCAGTATGAATATTTTGAATTCCTTCATATTCTTTGGTCACATGGAAAATAAGGCTACACTTTTGGAGAAAGGAGTTCTATCCAAAAATGGGAGTGACCCTATTAAATATATTTCATCCGTCGACCAACAACTTAAGAATCAATGTGCAAGGAAATAGTATGGACAAAGGGAATTTAGAAAGGATTGAGTAGGGTCGGGCCTTTAAACCACCACTTCTTCCCGTACTCTTCTCACACTTCAATCTTCACAATTGCAATAGGAGTTCTAATGCTAATAAGATGGAAAGTTATGCTGGAAATGGGGTATTTTGTTTCAAGAATTTGTTACGATGGAATTTGTATTGTTATCTGCAATGTTGGACATCATTAAGATTCGACCTTGGCATATTCAGTGGTAATATTGACAATCTTGGAGGCACACCTTGTTAGGTTGGCCTGTTAATTGGAGAGCTTGGCGTTTGCAGTAGCAATTGTAGCAGTCTCAACATTAATGACATGTGGTTTGGCTTGCAATTTGGAAGACCTAGCATTCCCAAAGCAAACAATAGTATTGTTGGAATTGTAGATGCAACTATGACTAAACACAATCATCCTAGAAAATGTGCTTATTATGATGTCTTCTACGTATGTAAGGTATCAAGGACCCTTGTCAATCATATGGGTACTTTGAAAAAGTGCAATTTCTTATTCAATCAAAGCATAGGGAAACAAATGAAGGCACAATTGGTAAAAAAAAGTAGGGTTGGAAGTGAATTGGAATCTTAGAAGGAGAAGTTCTAAGACAAAATAGTAGTAGATCTAGAAATGCATTATTATATAATTCTTGAATTTGCTTGTAGTTCCCAATGACTTATAGTTCAACGATTTGACTCCATTAGCTCAGTGAATGAAGAACTCGTGGAAGAACTCATGTAGTTCAACAAGCTCAAGGAGATCATGCAATAGAAATTCATATTCAACATGCACCTAAGGCCTAGCAAAATAAAGAAGCAACTATAATGGAAGCTCATAGAGGGCATGATTTGACCTAATTTACTCATTTTTTTATTGTATTGTCATGACACGTTTTTGTGTATATAGTTTGTAAAGCTTTATGGTTACATATATCATATAATACAAATAGATAATAGATATATTGACCATTATATATGGTATTTTTTTGACAAAACATGGAAATTTTAGATCATCTATTGTAATCTTCAAGAGTTCGGCTACAAATTTTTATATATCAATATAAATTCTATTTCTGGTTGAAATATATATTTATATATTATCATTGATTAATATCTATGAATTGATTAATTTCATGTTATTTTACATAGAAATGTTATATTTTAAAATGATTTTAAAAATAAAAATAAAACCAAATAAAAATTATACCATCATGAGTTGTCTTGAAGATCCACTACCACTCATTATTTATTAATGATGACATTATAAGGCCTTACCAACATGGAGATCATACATACTAACAATTGCACCAGAAGGTGCAATGGAATGCCGAAAGGAAAAATAAAATAAAAGGAGAGTAAAGTAAATGTGATGAAGTAAAAAAGAGAACAATGATATTGACACAACAAGATTTGAACCCAAAATACGACGACATCTGACGTAAAGTATGTATGTGTCGTATTGCAATGATGAAAAATACTGTACCTTCCGATTTCTTTTATCAATGTTGAATTTTAGACGTCCTTAGCATAGGTTTTTCGATGACACGTTGCAACACTATATCGCTGGTTATGTGACGGACGTTTGTCGAATTTGCGATGGACATGTGTCGAATTTGCGACGACACATGTAGGATGAGTCGTTAGATATCCGACAATAGTGTGTCAAATTTTCGACACCATATTCAGGATGGGTCGTTGGATATTAGACGTCCTTGGGATTTTTTTTTGAAATAATTTAAAGTCATATTTCAAATAATTTAAACCCATATTTCCAACACTAACTAGGTTCATATCGTCGGATATTCGACGACTGTCGAATTATAAATATAAACATTTTTAAACATTTCGACATGTTTTCTATAGAAGCAATGAACTGTTTGCATAATTTATGGATTACCATGCCAGGAACAGAAGTCAATATGATGTTATTTGAATGCCTACAGATTGTTCTGCTTTTAGAGATATGGAGGAAAAGTGGCACCACTTTAAAGAAGAACCACTTAATCTTAGGATTTCTTTGGCAGCAAATGGCGCTAATCCATTTTCACATATGTGGCCTATTTTTGTTATCAACAATAACATTCTTCCATGGTTGTCAATAAAGAGGGAGCACATAATGTTGTCGATGATTATTCCAGGTATTTTGTTTCTACAACTTTTTTGTTTCTAATGTAGTTGTGGCATCTCATTTGTCGTATTATGTTTCCTAATTTCATTTGTATATTTTTGTATTTAACTCTTGTGCATGGTTTATATATCTTAATGGTTCTCATAAGTATATATTTTATATGTAGTTCAAATCAATCAGGTAAGTTCCAAGTCAAAGATATGAATGTATATATCGAACCTGTTATAGATGAGCTACTGAAGTTATGGAATGGCATCACTATGTATGACGTATCTAGACCAATACGGCAAAGGAAATTTCAATTCCATGCAATGGTTGTATGGACAATACATGATGCCCCTGGGTTAACCCATTTTTGTGGTTTGTATTTTTAAGTTCCACTTTAATTGCATTTAATTATATGAAGTAGTTAATATTGTTTATATATAATTATAATTGACATAGATATTCCATATCTATATATTGTAGGTATTAAGAAAAAGGGTAAATTTGCATGTCCAGTTTGTGGTCCTAAGAGAAAATCTCGCCGCTCAAAAAGCTTAAGAAAGGAGGTGTTTGATGAGTATAGGCATTTCCTCTCTAAGAATCACAGGTATAGAACAACTGAAAAAAATATTTTTAATGGGAAGCAGGAGACTGCATTAAAACCACGGAGAATGACACCTCACCTTTAGAAGATGCAATACAATAGAAATAGGCATCATGGTACGTATGGATCATCGTATATGAATTGTTATGTATTTTAATTTTTATTGCGAGTTGTTTACTGTAGTGGCCATATTTGATTTATGATGTAATTTATTTATAAACTAATATTCATGATGTCCATCATGATCATAAAGGCATTAATGGGCCTCCACGAGGAATGAAAAGTTATCCTATACAACTCAGCAGGTTTCCCTACTGTGAGCACCTACAAATTGCTCATTTGTTTGATACAATGCATATTGGAAAGAATGTGACTGAAACATTATGGCGACTATTGGAGCTAAGGAGGGAGAAAGATAAAATTGTGAAAGCTTGCAAAGACATTTAAGAAGGAAACCATGCAATGAAAGACGTCGTCCAATTTCATAGCAATGAAGACCAAGTTAAAATAAACTCAATTCCATGGATGTTTACGGAGCAGCAAAGCAATGTTGTCAAAGAAGTAATGCGGAAAATTAAATTTCCCACTAGATTTTTGCAAACTTGAAGAATATCATAACAAAAAAAGGTGATTTTGTGGGGATCAAAACACATGATTGGCACGTCTTCATCAAGGTAATTATTATTTTTATGTCCATATAATTTATTTATTTTCATTTTATTACATAATTTTTTTTCTTGTTTGTATACTCTTTGTTTAATAAACGGCGTGGTTTGTATATTGATACAGTATGCTCTACCTCTCTCTCTCCCAGACAACTTCGACAACAATGTCAAACAAGTTATATATAATCTTGGTAAATACATGAGGTAACTAGCGATTAGTTGCTTGTGCTTACTGTTTCTTTAATTCTACGTATAATTTATATTTGTTTTTTGTGCACTATTTCATGATATATAATTTAATGTTTTTTGTTAAATATCGTTATTGGTTTGCGTCACTTGTAGATGGTTGACATCTAAAGAAATCCATAAAGAAGATATAAAGTATTGGAGGAGAGAAATTCCTCGTCTCATGTGTGAAATGCAGAAGCATCTACCTTCGGCATTTTTCAATGCATAGGAAGACTACCTCATACACCAAGTTGAGGAGATTGAGTTGTGTGGACCTATGCACTCACGGTCCATGTGGATGGTTGAGATGCACTTGAAATTTATGAAGGGTTTGGTGAGACAATGAGCACATGCTAAAGGTTCTATGATGGAAGGATATATGGTATACCAAAACATGTTGTATGTTAGTGAATATCTTCCTCTTTTAGTGTCAAAGCTCAATTTACATCGCATTTGTGATTCGGACTCCAATAAACAATTTGAAGGGGAGAAACTGAAGGGGAAAGGTAGATTGAGGAAGGTAAAAGGTAATTATTAGCTTTTGGATGTTTGTTAGATCATTCATATTCTAATTGCATTTTCTATATATTACTTAAATTAAGAGCATATACTTTGCTCAGGAAATTTACATCTATCTTTAATTTTAATGATTAGTGTCATCAAGCAGTTGATCGAGAATGGAATGTAATTCATTCATACATCGCAAACAATCTTGATTGGATGAAGGTATGGATTGAACGATGCGAACAATTGGGTCAGGGAATATCATGGGAAGGTGCGGCTTCATTGGTAACAACAAAACATCGCAATGGAGATAGAAATATTACAGAAAGGGAAATTGATTTAGCATATGGTTTAAAATATAAAATGGCAAGCATATTAATCAATCACTCTAAATATTTTATTTTGCAAATTACATTTTGATGTACATGTTGTTCTTTTCCATGTACTACTGCATAACTATTGAATCGTTGTGTAATATTTTCTTGTATTGCTTGTTGCAGTTAAAACACTGTAAGGCTATGTCCTGCAATGGTTGTAGATATCACATCAAAAAATTGGATGAAACAAAGAAACCATCAGATTGTGGGATATCTGCAGTCTTTGAGGTGACCAATGTTTCATCTAGAAGTGACAGACATCCAAAACTCTCAGAAAATCAATATTATGGGTGTTTGGAAGATATTCTACATTGTAACTTTAAATCCTTCAAGGTAGTTCTATTCGTTGTCAAATAATACAGGTTATGACTGAATCAATGTGATCCCTATAGAACTATTATTGAACATGATAATGGATTTACCATGGTAAATACAAGATTGTTTGAGCTAGGAACAGAGCCCTATGTTCCTCCAAACCAATGTGAATAATTATTTTACTCGCAGGTTCTAGGTGAAGCGGGATGGTCATTTGTTGTGAGACACGATCCAAGGGGAAGGCCGGTTATTAATTTGTCACAGTAATCTAGGGGCTAAAACACGGTCTCATAAGAGATTTCAGACAATTAAGCATGAAAATGGCATAATGGTGCTGCAATTGGAGTAGCAGCTATGTATAATCAATAAAGAATGAGTAATACAATACAATGATCATGCAAGGTGCATGAATGCCAAGACAAATCGAATTCCCAAGGAGGTCATTCGAATTTAATGAATGGGTGTAGCTTAACTGAATGTCAACCATAGTAAACACACCTAGTTAACCTACTGATCAAGTCATGATTGACTCAATTGAGCCCTAACTGTATCAAAGTGTAATGGATGAGTGATCCTAACTGAAATTATCTCAAACACATGTTACTGCATTCCAATCAACAAGTGGTAGTGCATCATTAACTCCAATGAACACTGATGGGGTTAACTGAAGTCAAACTGGTCATCAAAAGTGGTTGGATGCGCCCTAGTTGACTCCAGTTCATAAATATTAATAAAAAAATCAATAAATGAAATGGAGGCACCTACACAACTCATCTTAATTGATTGTAACATTCAGTTAGCAATTAGGTGCATTTATGACACTGAGATAACCCTAGAATGGCTCCCCGATTGAAGGAGGAAGCCCAGTTAGCCTCTCTGATTGAACGTAGGCGTGGGTGTGCTCATGATGATGTCATAGAGTGCTCATCTGATGCTGATTAAGTCAATTAAACTTAGGATAGTAGTTTAACAAGGGCAAATTGACCAAATTAAGTGTGCATGTTGGGTAAATGACTCCAACACCCCCCCTTAAGCTATACTTGGAGGAGTAAAAATAAAATACATGAAATTCTAAGGCCCTGAAAACAAAGGCCATAGGTCACCCTGTATAATAATGTAACTCAAACAATGCTTAAAAATAAATCTAAGTGAGGAAAGAGGGAAAACCCAATGGGAACCCCCCCCCCCCAAGCTGAACACTGAAAGTAGTCTGATCACCCTGGTGAACTTACCCCCAACAATGAATGAAGGTAAGTGAACTTATTTTCTAAAAATATCTTGGTGAAGATGTCTACAATATGCTCATAAGTAGAGAAGTATTGCAGAATGATGGTCCTATCATGCACTAATTCCCTAATATAGTACATGGGTATCTCTACATGCTTGGTCCTTTTCCTGGTAAATGGATCTATGGATATCTTAATAGAACTTTGATTGTCACAAAAGAGGACAGTGGACAAATTAATACCAAGATCAAACTCTGAAAGAATGCCTTGTAACCAAACAGCTTGGATGCAAGCATTCATCGTTCCTCGATACTTGGCCTCTACTGAAGACAATGCTATGGCAGCCCGATTTTTGCTAGACCAGAAAATGGGGCCACCAACAAACATGAATAAATATTCAGGAGTAGAATTTTTATCAATATAATCACTTCCCAATCAGAATCTGTGTAACCAACCAGCTCTAGCTCGGAGTCTGCAGCATAGTGAATGTCGTAGGTCCTGGTTCCCTGAATATACTGGAGGATCCTCTTGGATGCCTTCAAATGAAGATCATGAGGCTGCTGCATGCATTTTGACACATCATTCACAGCATAACAGATATCAGTTTGAGAATGATTCAAGTAGAGAAATCTACCTATCAGCTGTCGATAAATAATGCAGTCCATTGGAGGTGTGTTTTTTCCTTCTTCAAGGCTGATCCCTAAAAGGAAAGGGAATGGAATAGCCTTATATTCATCCATGTTAAACTTAAATAAAAGGTATGATATGTATTTGTACTGAGTTACCATTATCCCATCCATATTTTGCTCAATTTTGAGCCCCATAAATTGCTTCAGGAGCTCCAAATCGCTCATTTCAAATGCATTATGGAGAGCAGTTTTGATGACTGAATTAGAAGCAACTGTGCTACCTATAATCAGTAAGTTATCAACATATAAAACAATAATAATCAAATGACCATCATACTTTTGTATATACACATTCGGATCTTATTTACACCTATGGAAGTTTTGCGAGAGAAGGAAGGCATCCATCTTGGAATACCACTCTCTTGGGGCCTGTTTTAACCCATATAGTGACTTGTTTAGTTTGTAAACCAAATATGGATCATAAATGTATCCCTTAGGCTACTTCATGTATATCTCTTCATGAATATCTCCATGTATAAATGCAGACTTAACATCCATATGATGCACTTCCCAGTGCTTAGATGCATAAATTCCCAAATCTAGGCGGATGGAGTCCATTTTTTCAACCAATGCAAAAGTCTCATGGTAGTCCACACCTTGGACCTGGGAGAAAAAAATTTCTACCAGAATTGCCTTATATTTGCAATTTGTTCCATCTGCAGCAACCTTAGTCCGAAACACCCACTTGCATTGAACCAATTTCCTCCCCGAAGGAAGAGAAACTAGCTCCCAAGTAGTGTTTTTCTGAAGAGAATTCATCTCTTCGTCCATGGCAGCTTGCCATCTAGAATCCTTCCAAGAATGGTAGTAAGACTTAGGATCTAAAATTATCATTAAATAACAATATTCTTACAGCAAATAATCAGGACAAGAGAATACCTGCTCTTTAGAAATCAGACCGGGTTCTCCTTGGATCATCCGGATTTCCAATGTTTTCACATGCAAAGGAGAGTGCCTGTCTAGCCCAAGTTGGGAGATGATTTTGTACTTCAGGTTTTGATTCAACATCTGATTTTTCCTGTACACTAATATCAGAAATCATAGGATCCAAATCAGGGTCATCATCCCTAATTCCATCATCCAAATATTCAATAGAATAGGAAGGAAATTTAGCAATTTTCTCCTTCAATAGTTCTACCTCCTGAAGAGGCTCATCGAACATGACACTTATTTCAATGATGAATTGTTTTTTTTTTATATCTAGCAGCTTGAAACCTTTAGATTCATCAAGATATCCAATAAACAAGCATTCTATGCTTTGCAGTTGCAAATCCCTCCTTTTATCATGCAGAATTCAGGACCATGCAGTGGACCCAAATACCCTGAGATTCGACACATACGGCTTGTGTCCAAAATATGCTTCAAAAGGGGTATTCCCTTTCATGGATGAGTGTGGCACTCTATTCTGAATATATTCTGCAGCATTCATGGCTTCAACCCACAAATTTTCATCCAACTTCTTTGCTTCCAGCATGCAAGTTGTCATCTCCTTGAGAGACCGATTCTTCCTCGTCACTACACCATTCTGCTGGGGAGTGAGGGGATTGAATGTTGGATTTGAATACCACTTTGGAAACATATATGTAGAAACTCCTTACTGATATATTCCCTGCCATTATCAGATCTCAAAATATTGATCTTTTTTCTAGATGCATCCTCAATCAATGCCTTCAAATCAATGAATTTTTCCAAGACTTTTGACTTCTTTTTTATTAAAAAAGACCCATCTGTATCTGGAAAAGTCATCAATGAAAGTGAGAATGCACCTTGATCCATTCATGGATGTGGTAGGCATGGGTCCATTGATATCAAAATGTATCAGCCCCAAGATGCATGATGCTCGACTTGCCTTCCCCCGATCAAACTTATGCTCAGGGTGCTTTCCAACAACACAACCCTTGCAAATTTCGGTGGTAGCTTTGATGACCAGGAGGCCTTGAACCATGGAATTATTCTATAATTGCTGCAAGTACTTAAATTTCAGGTGGACGAACCTCTCATGCCACAGTCTACTAACCTCATTTCCATGAGTCAGCAATGTAGTGGGCTTTGCATCCGCCACGAAATGGGAAAACTCGTAGGCTTTTGCATGATGGTTTGCAAGGCCTTTTAGTACAAGTTTTTTGGATGCAAGTTCTGCGATCTCTACATCATCTGGGCTAAAGGAGACTCTTTTGGGAAATCCTGTATGTGTCATTTGATAAACACTTAGGAGGTTTGATGCAAGAGATGGTACATATAGAACATTGGAAAAATAACCATGCTCAAGATTTACAATACCTTGTCCTTCGGATATGATTGTGGAGTCATCTCCCATGTGGATGGGAACGGATTTACCGGTCTCCAAGGATAAGAAAGAGTCTCTTTCAGCCATCATGTGATTCGAAGCTCCAGAATCTATCAAAAGAGCTTTGGACTTCGAAGTGCTTGCCATGAGAGCATGACCTCTTTCATGTTGTGGTTCCCGATCTTGCTAATCTCTCCTCTGAAAGATTTTTGGAATATTGATGTGATTTTTCTCAAGAAGAGAAGTAGGTTCATCAAGTTTCTTTTTCATGCAGGCATGTTCAAGGTGGAAGCCCTTCCCCCAGTATGAACACTTGAATGTTTCCTTTCCATGATGCCCTTTACATTTGTTCTTCTTTGAGCTGGAAGGCTCTTCATGCTGCTGGTTTTCAACTTTAGGCTTAGGAGCTTCAAATTTGGTTTTTGGGTTCTTCTGCTGCTTCCCTTTACCCTTCAAATATTTGGGCCCCAAATCATAGAGGGATTAACCATGAGAGGATTTGATGATCCCCATCTGGACAAGCTTATCATGTTCACTTGTTAGGGATTCAATGAAGGCATTGAGTGAAGGCATCTTCCATCGAGGGGTTGTGAGCTTCCTCGCACAGAATGTAGAGACAAACACCAAATAATCAGCTCCAAGTTTGGAGAGAATGGCAAGGATGAGCTGATCATCCTCCTTCTCCACCTTACACTGCTTCAACAGTAAGACAATGTGCTTGAACTTTGTGAAAAAATCATTTAAGGTCTCGAAATTGGAAGGTTGGAGAGACATCAACTCATTTTCATGCTGATAAACTCTCAAATCATCCTGTTTTCCATACAGGGTGTCAAATTTGTCCCAAATTTTCTTTGGAGTCTTCAATCCCGATAGGTGGAAAAGAAGATCCCTGGAAATAGAGAGGCAAAAGAAACTGAATGCTTCATCTTTCTTGTTCAAGAATCTAGCTTTGTCTATCATATGAGTAGGCTCTTCTTCAATTTCCATAGTGACCCGGTAGATTCCTATGGCACGTAGTTGGATCTCCATATCTCCTTTCCATGAATGGAAATTGAATGGAGTCAAGAGTTCGATGGAAGAAGCCATCTCAAACTGCTGTAGCGAATGCTTTTCACCTATTAAAACTTGCAATCACAACAAAAGGGTCACCGTAAGGTCGAACAACCTACATATTTTAGGCTTTCATCACACCCAACATAGTTGATCAATTAATCTTGATCAATAATTCCTTATCTTAGGGTATTAAGTGGCAAGCCTTTGCTTTTGGTGCAGTGTTGGAATTTTGAGTTTTTTGCTCAATTTTTCATGCAAGATCTATCAAAAACCATGTTTTTGAGAGATCTAAGCTTCGTCCCACCATGAGATCTGATACCATATTAATATGTCATTGTAATCTAGGGACTAAAACACAGTCTCATAAGAGATTTCAGACAATTAATCATGAAAATGGAATAATGGTGATGCAATTGGAGAAGCAGTTCTGTATAATCAATAAAGAATGAGTAATACAATACAATGAACATGCAAGGTGCATGAATTCCAAGACAATTCGAATTCCCAACGAGGTCATTCGAATTTAATGAATGGGTGTAGCTTAACTGAATGTCAGCCACAGTAAACACACCTAGTTAACCCACTGAAGCCATGATTGACTCAACTGAGGCCAAACTATATCAGAGTGCAATGGATGATTGAGTCTAACCGAAAGTAGCTCCGACACATGTCATTGCATGCCAATCAACAAGTGGCAGCGCATCATTAACTCTAATGAAGCCCGATGAGGTTAATTGAAGTCAAACTGGTCATCAGAAGTGGTTGGAGGCGTCCTAGTTGACGCTAGTTCATAAATATTAATAAAAATAACCAATAAATAAAATGGAGGTGCCTACACAACTCATCTTAACTGATTGTAACAATCAGTTAGCAATTGGGTGCATTTATGACACTCAAATCACCCAAGAATGGCTCCCCGATTGAAGGAGGAAGCCAAGTTAGCCTCCCTGATTGAAGGTAGGCATGGGTGTGCTCATGTTGATGTCATAGAGTGCTCATCTAATTCCTATTAATTCAATTAAACTTAGGATAGTGGTTTAACAAGGCCAAATTGACCAAATTAAGTGTTCATGTTGGGTAAATGACTCCAACACCAATAAAGTATAAACTAGACGATGGTAATGAAGAGGGTTCTATGGAAGAAGAAGACGATGATGAAGAGCATGATCAGCATGATTTAGATGATGATGATGATCCAGTAGAATATGTCTAAGAATTAGTTGAATCAAATGAGCAGACAATTCCCATGAAGATTATACCTATAATGACACGATGAGCGTAACTGACTTAGATGACGATGATGATATGGCCAATCCTTACAATGTTGACTCTGGATCTGATGATACAGATGATGACTTGGATGAATAAGATGATGACTTGGATGAAGAAGACGATGAAATATATTTAAAGGTAAATATTTAATTAGAACTATTCTTTTATCTTAATTTTTTTTAAAGAGTTACTAACATCATCATCATCACCGTCATCTTCATCATCATCATCATCATCATAATCATCATCATCACGACCAACATCATCATCATCATCATCATCACGACCAACATCATCATCATGATAATCATCATAATCATAATTAGGTACCATCATCATCATAATCATAATGATCATCATTATCATTATGATCATCACCATCATGATCATCTTCATCATCATCGCCATGATGATGATGATGATAATCATCATCATCGTCGTCGTCTTCATCATCGTTGTCATCTTCATCATGATCAACATCATCATCATCATCATCATCATCATAATTATCATCATCATCATGATCAACATCATCATCATCATTGTCGTGTTCATTATTATCGTCTTCATGATAATGATGATGATGATTCATCACCATCATCACCATCCACATCACCATCATCGTCATGTTGATCATCATTGCCATCATCATTATCATCATCATCATCATCATCATCATCATCATCATTTCCTTCATCATAATCATTGTCTTCATAATCATCATCATCATCATCATCATCATTGTCTTCTTCATGATGATGATGATGGTGATCATCATCATCATCGTCGTCGTCGTCGTCGTCATCTTCATCCTCATGATAATCATCATCGTCATCGTATTCATCCTCATGATAATAATCATCATCTTCATCATCATGACCCTCATCATGATCATCATCGTCATCATCTTCATCATCATGACCCTCATCATCATCATCATTATCGTCATCGTCTTCATCATCATGACCCTCATCATCATCATCGTAGTCATGATCATGATCATCATGTTGATCGTCATCATATTCATCATCATGATCATCTTCATCATTGTTGGCATTTCCATGATGTTCAACATCATCGTCTTCATTACCATCATGTTCATCTTCATCATCACCATCCACATCACCATCATCATCATGTTGATCATCATTATGTTCATCTTCATCATCATCGTCTTCATCATCATGATCAACATCATCATCATCATCATGTTCATTATTATCATGATGACGATGATGATGATCATCATCATCATCATCATCATCACCATCCACATCACCATCATCATCATGTTGATCATCATCACCATCACCATCATCATCATTGTCGTCTTCATCGTCATCATTGTCTTCATCATCATCATCGTCTTCATCATCTTCGTCTTCATCATCATCATCGTCGTCGTCGTCATCGTCGTCTTCATCCTCATGATAATCATCATCATCATCATCATCATGTTCATTATTATCACCTTCATCATCATCATCATCATCGTCACCGTCGTCATCTTCATCATCATGACCCTCATCATCATCATCGTCGTCATCGTCTTCATCATCATGACCCTCAGCATCATCATCATCATCTTCATCATCATGACCCTCATCATGATCATCGTCATCATCATCATGATCATCATGTTGATCGTCATTGTATTCATCATCATGATCATCTTCATCATCATTGTCATTACCATGATGTTCAACATCATCGTCTTCATCACCATTATGTTCATCTTCATCATCACCATCGTCATCATGTTGATCAACATTGTCTTCTTCATCATGTTAATCATTATCATGGTCATCTTCTTCATCATCATCATTATCATGATGTTCAACATCATCTTCATCATCATCATCATCATCATCATCACCACCATCACCATCATCATCATCTTTATCGTCTTGACCCTCATCATCATCATCATCGTCATCGTCTTCATCATCATTCAAATATATCACAGGTTGAAGTTTCCATATATTTTTATATATCATATTGAAATATATCTTGATCATCATTATGAGAGGTACTATGCTTACTACATCCCATGTCTCATTTTCAAGGGTGATTGAATTGTTATATATCTATCTACCTTATAATTATTAATTCAATGTAGATTTATACTAACTTTAGATTTAGTAAAAAGTAATAAGGATTAAAAGAAATTTAAGAATGAAACAAAGAGTAAAAAATAAAATGGATTGTAGTAATATAAACATACTATGATTTTGATCTTCTTTAGTCTTTTTATTTTCCATTATTTTTGGTTTGAAATCTAGTTAAAAATTGAAAATTGAGAACAATGGTTGGAATATAAGTATAACTTGTTGGGGTTGCATAATTTAGATACAATAGGGGTATTTGAGATGGATGAACTGATTTATGCATTCAATAATGCAATTTAATCAACTAAAAATTGCAATTTGACCAAAAATTGTGTAGTAAATTGATGATGATAGCAAAAAAAGATCCAAATAGCATTTATACTACTTATTTGAACTATGCTCATTTATTTTAGTATATATATTTTCTAATTGTTTAGGAGAATATATTTTATAACTGTTATTTTACTTTTTTATTATATAGTTGGATAATTTTCCATTTATCAGTTTTGTGGTTTCAAATTTTATATTTAATTTATTAACTTTATAAATGTGACATTTAAAACTTTAAATATAATAAAATTAAATAGCTTAACTCTAATGGTTGAGTGTTGTGAATTGTAAGTAAAAAGTTATGAATTAAATCTTCAAGTTGGTTACCTTTATGAATATTATAGGCCTCACTTAATTAAATTATATAAAAAACTATTTCAATTCAATATTACCAATTTGTTAATTAAATTCATGTTTTAAATTCAATATTACCAAATTGTTAATTAAGTTTATGTTTTAAATAAGCCAAGAACATGAAACAAAACAAAAAAGTAAATATGGATATAGTACATGACATTGATTCAACAACAAACATTTACATAGATGCCAGCATAGCCATCTACAATAATCTATGCATTAAAATATATGACATTAATACACGTCACAACTACAACACTTGGGCAGCTGCCAAGCTACCGACATAATCATCTATGAATTACGAGTTCATATAGTGAAATTTTAGTAGAATATAACAATGAATTTTACTTGTACTCTAAAAGTCACACGAAGTATATTTTATCCTCACTCCTACAAAGTTTACCGACCTCCACAAAACATTAACAATGAGTTTTCTTCCTAACAATGAGTTATATGAGAGCAAGACTAACTCCCTCTCGTAGCCATTCTAGGACACATCATGAAGAAAACCATCCCACCCAATGTCGAGTTTCAAATGATACCAAGAAAATCATGGAAGAATACATTTACAAATCAATAAGCATCAAGGGAGGCCCAAAGATGAAGATGATCAACATGATGTAGATGATGGTGATGATGGTTATGATGGTTATGATGATGATGATGAAGATCATGATGATGATGATGATGATTATCGTGATGATGAATACGATGATGATCAACATGATGATGACGATGAAGATGGCGGTGATGATGGTCATCATCATGTTTGCCATCATCATCATCATCATCATCACTGTCATCATCATCATCATCATCATCATGACGATGATGATGATTGATCCGAAAACAAGATCTTTGCTACTCTATGACATTAACATGAATTGCATAAAGAGCATGAATGAAGCTCACAAATCCATAAGAAGAGAACCAAACAACATAGACAATATGCACATAAAGACAACAAGTTGATAACGGAGTTCATCTAGGATGGACTATGCCTCCGGGCCTGCTTCTTAATAGGAGGGTCGATCTATAATCTCAGCATAAGGAAAAATACATGGCAATGATACAACGATACCTTGGCGACAATGGTCAGGAAGAGAACCGCTGCCCAAAACACAACCAGACTGCTTCTAGCAACTCCGAAGCCTGAAGACGGTGTAAAACGAGTATAAACACTTGTACCTTCCTCCTGCAGAGCTACGCAATCTCCCTTCTCTCCTTTAGCTACAAAGTCTCCACTCCAAAGCATGCCCTGTAAATGGAAATTAAGTGGGTTTATATAGGCTTGGCTTTTCCCACTCCACATTCTCCTCATGATTCTTCAGTTACAACAAATTTTGCCCAAGAAGGCATATGGTTCCAACTCCCCACACTTGGTTAGGCTCTTCTTAAATTATGTAGTTGACATAGTTACAACTATGCCAACCACATTTTATATTTTTAGAATATTACAATAAAATTCTTTTCCCCCAAAACCACATGGTTCATTGAACCCACAATATGGTTTTTTTTTTTTAAACAAATTTGTTATAACGTAACTTGTTTTTAGACCCACTTATAACCCATTTTCTATAGTTTATAATTCGACATGTGCTGAAATAGAGCATGGGCTCCCGTACTAGTCGGAGCTCCCGGTCATGCTGGAGGAAGAACCAAGGTCGGGGCTAAGCCCTAGCTCCTTTGGGGCTCGAAACGCCACTTTAAATAATATTATTTCCATACATTATACAAAGAACACTACCAGCGCAGTTGGTAAAGGTACAGAGGCAGGGTATGGGAGGTCAAGAGTTCGAAACCGGCGGAGCAGCAACATTTTGGTGAACTACAATCAATATTGGCCAATCCGGTGCTGCCACGTGGCAGTTCCGGATTGGTCCACCTCAATGCCCATTCAGCTACCAACTCATCTGCAGTACTGCCAACTAAGTTGCATAGTCACCTCCATACTGACATGTGTTGCATTCGGATTGGTCCGTACTGCTGACTGGATTGCCACCTCATCATCCGTACATGACATGTGTCACATCCTAATTGGACCGTACTGCCACCTGTCTGTCCGTATAACTTCCACGTCATCCGTACGTACTGTATGGATTCCATGTGTCACCCTATCAGTGGTGCCATGTCATCATGTTTGTATAGTACGGATTCCATGCATCACCCTATCAGTGGTGCCATGTGGCACCTCTTTTTGCCAATTTTACCTGTTGACCTCATAGAACAGAACGCGATAACTTTCTCATATGGAGTCCGTTTGAGGTGAAACAAATGCTGTTGGAATCGTCTCGGCGAGCCCTTTGATCTGGCATTAGTTTTGCTAAGATTGGAGGAATTTGAAAATTTGGCCTTCCTAGATCCTCTTGGATCAATGATGATGATGATGATGATGAGGATCATGATGATGAGGATCATGATGATGATGATGATGATGATGAACATGATGAAGATGATGGTGATGATGGTTATGATGATGATGATGATGATTATTATTATCATGATGATGAAGATGATGATGATCAACATTATGATGATGATGATGATGGTGATCATCATCATTTCCATCATCATCATCATCATCATCATCATCATCACCGTCATCATCGCCATTACCATCATCATCATCATCATCATCACCGTCATCATCGCCATTACTATCATCATCATCATCATGATGACGACTACGATGATGATGATGATGATGATGATGAGGGTCATTATGATGAATACAATGATGAGGAAGACGACGATGACGACGATGATGATGCTAATGAGGGTCATGATTATGTAGGCGATGATGATGATGATGATCTTCATGATGATGATGATGGAAATGATGATGATGGTGATGAAAATGATGATGGTAATTATGGTGATCATCATCATTTCCATCATCATCATCATCATCATCATCACCACTACCATGATCATGATGATGAAGGCGACGACGACGACGACGATGATGATGAGGGTCATGATGATGAAGACGATGATGATGAAGATGACGTTGATGATGACGATGATGATGGAGATGATGATGATGATGATGATGATGATGATGATGAGGATCATGATGATCAGGATCGTGATGATGAAGATGATGATGATCAACATGATGAAGATGATGCTGATGATGGTTATGATGATGATGATGATCATGATCATGAAGACAATGATGATCAACATGATTATGATGATGAAGATGATGGTGATCATGGTGATAATCATAATTTCCATCATCATCATCACCATCATCACCATCATTATCATCAGCATCATCACCATCATCATCGCCATTACCATCATCATCAGCTTCATCATGATCATCATCACCATCATCATGATCATCAACATCTCCATTTTCATCATCATCATCATCTACATCATCATCATATTCATCATCATCATCACTATCATCATCATCATCATCAACTTCACCATCTTCATCATCATCATCTTCATCTTCATCAGCATAATCGTCATCGTTGTTGTCGTGATCATCATTATCATCATGATCATCATTGTCCTTGTCTTCATTGTCTTCACATTAAGTAAGTACATGGCACATTTAGTAAGTAGATGGAAAATTAAGTAAATACATGGCACATTAGATGGCGCATTAGATGGGTAAGTGCATGGCACATTGGACGAACAACATGGCACATTAGATGGGTAAGTACACACATTAAATGATTGATATCAGCATAAAGTCTAGACAAGACATTTGTTTTAAATAATGCATTCAATGATTGACATTGGTTTTATGGCCATTGCTAACTTAACAAAACACATTTACCATTATCGATACCAGCATCATGATTTTTTGACCTCTCACGCCCACGAAAATTTCCATTACAATGTTTTGTCCCATTTGGCCCTCCGATGAGTATTGTTGACCTCTCACGCCTGCATAAATTGCCATTACAACATTTTACCCATCCTTCGACCCTCCGACAAGTAAGGTTTCAGAGGGAGATTGCTGCAACTTTCTTTATAGTTACCAAGGGCCAACGACTTGGAGAGATCCATTACATTGACTATGAAGGGCCAATGACCAGTAAGTCAATTACCAACCTTTCATTCAATGCCCTATATAATTAGGGGTTTAATTGAGTAAGTCGTAGGTGTTTTCTTAAGTGTTGGTCAATGATTATTAGAGCGAGACCGTGACTATTTGAAGGTTGCTAGATATGGCTTGTGACTATTTCAAGGCTGTTAGGGCTGGGTTGTGACAGTTTGAGCCTGCCTAGGTTAGGTTGTAACCCTTGTTGACCTGCTAGTGTTTGGTTGTGAATTTTATGATCCTGTTAAGGTTGAGCCATGACCATAAAATAAACCAACATCATTAAAAATAGAGTGTGGATTTATGGGAATGTTCTCTTGGTGAATACGATGCATTTCTCTACCATCAAACCGTCTTGTCCCTCCAATCTTGGGTCATTTTTTACTATAAATCATTAGTGTGTCTAAATGAACTAATGTCACCTACCTTTACTGATCAACCTATTGGCCTGGTCGCCTTACCATCCTACTTGGATCTTAATTACTTATTTTTAGGAGTGAAATCCCTAGCGTATTCACACGAAGGTCCCTCCCTATCAAAACTAGATGAATCCAACTAATAAAAATAGGATCCGTGGATAGTAATTTCTTTATCATTCCCTTATGGGTGGGTGGGACTATCAAGGCTTACTTTTCCCATTAGGGAGGCAGATTCAGAGATCTAAAGGGCCTAAATATATCTCCTTGAGAGACATATCTTTATGATTCACCTAAGAAAGGCAAGAAGGGCACAAAGTTACTATAAATTAGTAGTAACAAGACACAACCTTTGAATATGGGCTAAATGTAAGGGTTGAAATACATTTATGGGCGTGTTACAGTCTTAAAAGGTGATGAATAACAACATAAAACTAGATTTGGTAAGTTCTAGTCCAATTTTGATGGTTAAAGCTCCAATTTTGGGCATGAGCAGGCATGGTAAGAGAACTCAATTCTCATTTACAAACTATTTGGAGGGGTTTTGAGTGCATTGTGTGCCCTAGAATAAAAATATACAAATTTTATATGGCCTTTTGCATTAGTGAAGGTGCCAAAAGTATAAACAATAGTCATAAAATCCTTAAAAAATCCAGATTTGTTGTGTGTTAGGGATTCATGTGTATGAAAAGAAAGCCCTGCACTTTGACTGTGTATGCATGCTTGTTGTGTATGCTAGCAAGCATACACAGTCAATAAAATTTGTTGTGTATGCTTTCTAGCATACACAACAATCAAGCAATTTTTTTTGCTGTGTATGCCTGCTAGCATACACAGCAAAAAAATTTGCTTGCTTGTTGTGTATGCTACTTGTTGTGTATGCTAGTAAGCATACACAGTCAATAAAATTTGTTGTGTATGCTTGCTAGCATACATAGCAAAAAAAAATTATTTCTTGTTGTGTATCAACTTTATTAATGTTCTTGGAGGATCAACTTTAAGATTAAACGACTAGAGCCTAGAGGAGGTACACATAGAGTTCTATTGATGAATATGATTCTAATATAGGCAATGATTCTTTGACATGTATGATTTATGATTTATTCACAATCATGTTTTTAAATGTCCTTTCTCATCGAAAACTCTTCCCCATTTCCCCATTTTGTGCAACTTAGAATCTAACCATTACCCTAAATCTATAAGATGAACCCTAACTTCATGCTTCTAGGTGTTCAACTAATACCACCATTGTAGTCGCACATGACCTTGAGGAGTCCAAGCTTGAGCGAGATGACGGTGCCATTGCTAGTCTTGATTCTAGTTATAGCAGTGGTGATAAGTTTGATTATTGATCATTTTGATCAATGACATGTATGATGTATGATCATTGATGTCTTTGTATGATATTGGCATCATAGCATGTTGTTTTTTTGGACTCTACAAACCATTTAGGCCTCATTAATCATTTATTTTGTTCTAGATATGTATTGCATTGTTGTAGAATAGACTTTGTGTTATCTTGATATATTCACCCTCTAAGATATATACATGACTAGACTTTGGCTATTTTGTCTCTAATGTTTTGGAATCATGGATTATGACCTTTAAAATATTGTTTTTTTTATACGAAGTCATTAAATTCAAATGATTTGAGTCATTATTGATTCAAAGTCTTAGTCAAAGTTCCTAGTAGAAGTTGACCCTCAACTGATTTGGACTCTTAGAGTTCTTAAAACATCGATAGACATTGTGAGAGTACACTAGTATCTTTTCTTGATACATTAATTATAGTAATAAGTATGTTGATACATTTGTGGAATTATGTTCATGAGATATAATGATCTTTAGGACAGACCATATGGCCATGAATGGCTACACCGTATCAAATCTGAGATGGGATTGGAATTCTAAAATAATTATTATAGATTTGCTTATGAAAGATGTTTAAATTTTGTCTCCTTAGAAAGTGTTAATGCCAAAATGTTTATGGTCTAAAATGGAGTTCCATGAAAGAGTACAAGTCTAAATTATTGATTTGATTAGATGGCTACGTGTGGCTTCCCATAGATGTAATGACAATTAGACATCATGAGAAAGGGTTCTAGTTTGAATGTATCCATAAGTCATTACATTGCATTGCATATAGATTGAGGAACTAGGTTGCATTGGAAGGGAAGTCTTCCTTAATGGTTGAATGTTCTTGAATTTTTAAACTATTTGGCATGTTAGCTTGACCCGTAAGGGTGTTACTTGATTGTGCTTAGCTTATATTCAGCCATCTCCTTTCTTAAAGGGCCCAATTATCTGACCTTTGTATGTATTCTAGGGTTGGGTACGTAACATCAACCAAGGCCTTGTTAGATTCATACCAAAAGCAAAAGGCCTAAAAGTTATCACGATTTGTCGACCTATTACTCTGCCCAATTCTTTCAATAAAATTCTAGCAAAAGCTTTGGCCCTCCGATTGAAGCATATAATTCCCAAGAACATTAAGCTTGAGCAAACTAGTTTTATTAGGGGCTATACATTCTCAACAATGTCATTGTAGTATGGGAAGGAATGGAATGGGCACAAACTTCAAGCCTAGATGTCTTATTCATCAAAATTCCACTAAGAAAACTTATGTATGTGTCAAGTGCCCCTTCATCTTGTCTATGCTTTAAATCCCTAAGGTTTGGGGCATCTTTTCTCACCCGTGTTTAAACACTCTTTGTGGATGCCTTGAGCTAAATTTTTAATAATCATTGTAACTCAAAGGTAATTGGGTTGTTCTGGTCCATTATACAAAAGTGTTTGATGGCTCCATCCCTTTATGTCATGGTTGCGAAGGTGCTATGGTATTTGCTCAACTCTTGAGTAAATTTAGGACACATTTAGAGATTCATCTCCCTAAACCAAAGTTTAGCCAGTTAGTTAATGGGAATTTCGCCAAGGACTCTTTATTGACTATCTCAAAAGACCAAAAATCCTAGAATCATACCATGGAGTTCCTAACTATTTTTTTGTATTGTCTTGGAGTCAAATATACAATGAGTAATAATGAGTATTGTCATTAAGTATAGTAATAATTATGTTAATGTTAATGTCTCATATAGTAATAATTTTTATGTTAATGTTAGTAATAAGTATCACTACTACATTTCGACCAAAAATCCAACGGCCGTATTGTCGGATTTTCGACACTTCCCTGTCACATGTACGACACTATGAATTTTTTTTAAGCGTCGGTGAATTGTCGTCGGTTATCCGACATCTGTCCAATCCGTCGGTTAAGCGACAGCGTAGTTTACCATCGATTAAATGTAAATCGTCGGTTATCCGACATCTAGATCATATTAAACTTTAAACGTAAGCGTCGGTTAAGCAACGGTATTGAATTTTTTTTTTTTTTTAAATTACCTACAAGCCGTCGCTTAACCGACGGCTATAAGTGACTGAAATGTTGGTTAAGCGACGCTATTGAAATTTAAAAAAAAAAAAACCTACCGGCCGTCGCTTAACTGACGGCTGTAAGTGTTTTAAAAAAAAAATACAAATGCCACATGGCCACCAAATGAAAGATATACTCCATGCATCCACCATCAAGACTCATTGCTTCTATTTTAGTTAGAAATTTATGACCATAATATGGGCTATAATTTCTTCTTGTTATTAAATTTCTCTTCAAAAGTTGTCTTGTGTTGTGCCATTATCCACCATTGCTCTAGTTCGATGCAAATGCTAAATGTAGTTATATATTCATTTCTATATATTACTTAACAACTTGTTTCCTTTTCCTGACAGAAACTTTGGTAATTTTGAAACATGTAACAATAAAACGAGTAGTGGTACATAAAATTCCTCAAGTGAGAATGAAATATGGCATATTTATGTGTATACGAGTTCACATTTATTGTACCGTGGTTGTTTATTTGTATTTGCCATTTTTGTTTAGAGCTGGAGGTTGTACTTTTGTATTCACTTATTGTTTACTCTATTTTTATTCTTGGAAAAAGGCTATAACCTTTTATTAAATATAAAAATTGTATGTTCCTTGGCTACGACAAGCATCCCTTCCTATTTACCTTTACATTGTTTTTGAAAAAAACATTCTTTCATCTTTTCAGGAAAAAATAGGCTTTTGTCATCTATCTAGTGTATATCGGCTTAATGACAAAGAAAATGCCAGCCAATAGCATAACCTTTGTATGAAATCTCAGTACTAATCCATCCTATAGGGGCCCCATGTAATGTCACAAAAGGCTAAAAGCCATTCAGTCTAAAAGACTATTCTAGCAAAACTGTGTGTGGAACGACAGTATACAACTCTGAATTGTCTTCAGGCCTAAAGGGAATTTGAAAAGATCATTACTCAACTACCATTGGCAAGCCAGGCAGCCTGTACCTTCTTTAAAGAAACTTCTCAGGCAGGCCTGGTAAGCCTGTACCATCCTTAAATCCTTTAAGGCTTCTATAAGGCGTTTCCAGCAAAACTGTGTATGGAAGGTTTCAAAATGGCATTTCCAGCAAAACTGTGTGTGGAAGCCTGTCGCAGACTTAAAGAATTTTCCAGCAAACCTATGAATGAAACTCAGATTGCATCCTACAACAACTTTATTATCAAGGAAGGGTGAATGTGTCATCTAAATCAAGGCTTGCATTCTTTGCTTTGAAGAGCTTCCCTCCCAAAATTTAGATTAAAAAAACTGCCTATAAAGCTTGATGAAGAAACCATACTATCTACAATACTATCTGCCATTTCATAATCCATTTTGATTTTGCCTAGATTTGTGTCCACCATGTTGTTCACCATGTTGTTGATGAATTGCAAACTCTTTTAGATTTTTCACACATTAATAAGTTATTGCTTAAGCCTAGAGAGACTTAGCTATGGTTTTAATAGTGTCCCATAGGGATGTGTCCCCCAGTGTTGGGGGTGTGTTCCCCTTGTTTCCCATGCCCCAAGGGCTTGAGGACTCATCGGGAAATGTTTCCCCATGTCTTAAGTACAGCCTACATGTAGGGCATGTGACAATCACTGTTAGAAGAAGATCAAATAGAAACAGATCACACTAGAAAACCTCCAATGTCAAAAGACAATTTAATCAGGAAAAACTTTATAGCCGAGAACACTATTAGCTTTATTTATAGGTCAGGAAACAATATACCTCTTCTCAGATGACTCCTTGAAATGTACAAGCTTTTCTATTACATCATCCATTGTTAACTGTCCAATATATGTCTGTTGAAAATAAGAGTTTGCCTCTTCCTCAATATCAACTGCAAAGACCTCAGATGATGACTATTCTGAAGCCCCAACACTCAATAAGCATGGATTAACATGGACAGTTGCAGAATGCAATCATTTCATTTCCTCAGCAAGATCTCGAGATGCTAACTGGCCCACATTAGCTTGAAGAACCTGAATAACCCAATACTTAGAGTGAAACAAGATACCATAATTCATGCTGAAACATGTCCATAAATCACAAAAAAATAACTCACTTTGAAGAGTATTGAATTGTCTCCAAAGAAAGATTGACAATAGGTCCAGAACGTTGGACAGGATTTCCTAAAGAGTCATTTGATGCTTCAAATAAAGTTCTTTCCCTCAGAAATTTCCTAAAGAGTCATTTGATGTCAATTGAGATTTTAAATTGTAGATTCTACCTAAGAAATGAATAGGATCCAAACTATTTATAAGAAATAAAAATAGTTTCTAAATACAGATCAAAGAGATACAAGTTGGACACTATCTATGACAGATACAGATCTTATATCTATCTGCTATATTGAGTTTAACTGCAAGCACTTACCTTTATCTCTTGGCATGCATCTAAAATCTTTGATATGCAGCTAGGATCCTTAGCATGGAGATCCATCATACCCCAGAGAACTATATCAGGATCAACAAGCCATAGCTGATGTAGGAGAATGGTACAATTAGGATTGGTACCAACAAGATATGATGGGAAAAGGGCAGTGAATATTTCATGCTGCAACTGATTGAATGCAGTCTGGAGAACAGTGTTACATTCCTTTTAGTCACCATCA
>LPNX011066374.1:18753-209813 GCA_001517045.1 Pseudotsuga menziesii | reverse complement strand
TGCAAAATGAGGAATCTTTTGGTTAGATAAAGAAATGCAGAGATATAATAATAATAAAGAGGGGCAAACTAATCACCCAATGGTTAGCTCTATTGGTAGACGCTATTTTGCAAAGTTCACAGAGGCCTCAGGATGAAACCCCATGAATCCCTTGGGTTACCATCTGGTATTTTGGCTGCTTGTTACTAGCATCCTCGATCCAGAAAACCGACGGGATAGGAGATAAACGGAAGCTGAATGTTTTTATGCAAATCCTAGAGTTTCCCATAAATATTCTATTATATATCTCTCTAATAAAATAAATGCCAAACAAAAAAATATAATACTGCTGGCTTCTCAGAATACCCATGTCATGAAATAAACTGAAAACTACAAACAAAAATTGAATGCATTCAGACATTCATCGAAATGCAAAGCTAAAGTAGATTCAAGATAACTAAATAACCTTCAAAGCACGACAGAAAGAAATGATTTCAAGACATTATGCCTACCTGTTCATGAAAATCTTCAACAGCCAAGCAAGAACTCAAGATATTAAAAGCAATCTCCACTGATCCCATCAGTTCTTTCTGAAAACAGCGACGTCTTTCTGGACGAGCTGCAATTTTGTAGTTATATGCCTCCTGAAAGACTAAATCTAGTGCGTGAGCTCAAAAATAATACCTTACAAAAACCCATCAGTTGTGAAGACAAAACCATACAAAACATATCTATTAATAGGGTTCAATTTGGTATTGGGTTCATGAAGTAGGCTGTCTGACACCTGAAATAAAAAGCATCCTGATGATCAATTACCTCTATTTCATAAAATGAAATTCCACACCAGCAAGTTGATTAAACAGTCAAAGACATTTCTAAAATGTAGAGCTTTTAATGATTCAATATTACAAGGTTTGACACTAACGTTTCACTGAATAATTGTTTATAGAAATTCCCAAATTACAAACTTAGTGTAAGATGATAGATTTAATAGAAATTCCCAAATTGCTCTTTGATTCTTACCACCAATTTGCTGGCAGAGCTGGTCCTTGTGATTGAATATTATGGCAATCTGAGCCCGTGTTTTTCTTGTGGGAGGGGACAAACATCCAGTGATACAAGTGGCAAGTCCCTTCTTTCCCCCTACTTTCCCCACAAATGGAGAATTGATGGTCATGATTGACCTAATCCAGATTGGCATAAAGTCTAATAAATCCTTTAAAATCCATATCTAAGACCTAGACAGTTGCCATTAGGGTTTACTCCCTTGTGTTGGGGAGAAAATAAACCTAAAGAGTAGGTGAGAGTTATCAAAGTGACAGTGGATAACCTCTTTGAGTTGTTCTTGGCTCTTCACCTTGTGAGATTGGACTTTAACACTAAAAGTGAGGGTTTAAGAAGTAACAGAATTTATGGCACATAAATTTCTGTAAGGTCTTTTAATTTGAAATCCCAACTAATTCATAACTTTCAAAGGCATAACATTACATGCAGCACTAGAGTCCAGCATGCAATTATGAAGCAATTAATTATTAATCAATAAGGAAACATAGAATGGAGAATGAACATCATTCCTTCCTCCTTAATTCATACCTTGACATGCAACAGGCTTATCTTCAACTTCATCAAACCCTGGCAGCTTCTTCACTTTCTTTTGATAAGCTGGAATTTTAAGGAGTTCATGAGAGGGATTTGAATTTTCATTTTTGTCAATTTATTAGTAATTCCCACACTGAGAAATGAGTCAATGTGTGCACCTACAACTGGCTGTAGTGGATGTTGCATTTTCCTCTGTATGACAATTTTTGTTCCAAAGAGGAAATGCTCGAGTGATCAGCTGTGTACTATAATCCCATTTTGTGACTGACTTTCTATAATAACGTTGAGATTGCATGACTAAATCGCTGAGAATAGTAGTGGGCCGTAACCCACATGTCCAACAAAGAGCAAATAGTGTTTGAGAAAATGCCAAACAACAGATTATTGCTCTGTGTAATTTACCAGGATAATAAGAGAACGGGTTCAGCCTGAAGTAGTTTTGCTATACAGAGTTTGCATTTCCATATTTTCTCAAACATTTGCATTTCCATATTTTCACAAACATTTGCATTTCCATTTGCCTCTGTATGACAATTTTTGTTCCAAAGAGGAAATGCTCGAGTGATCAGCTGTGTACTATAATCCCATTTTGTGACTGACTTTCTATAATAACGTTGAGATTGCATGACTAAATCGCTGAGAATAGTAGTGGGCTGAGAATAGTAGTGGGCTTTAAATACTTCCCATTTAGACATGTATATAACTCTCATCCTCAAGGATATACAATTACATCTTTAATTAAGGTCTTGCATCTAATTCTACATCTTCGCTCCAATATTCTAACAGCATAGACCAGAATGGTTTAGTGAAGTGGCAAAGATTGCTACGGATGACCCACAATGCCATGCATTTCATGCTAATGAATTTGTGTGCATGGAGAAGGACCCACACTTGCAACGTAAATGTACCAATGGGGGATCTTAGTTCTTTATTACTAATATTAATAATAAGTTCAGCATCTCACTTTCAGTGAACATTAGTTCACTTTTGCATTTCAATGTAGCCAAAAGCAACTCAAAGTTTGGAAGTATAATTGCATAACCCCTCCAAGACTAAGACCACATACCACTTGCATACATTTAAAAACATATAAAATACACTTGTTTTTAAAAATTCACTGAAATCAAATTGGGAAATCTTCTAAAGGCCCAATAATTTGATTTGCCATCTATTACAATGACTCATTACTGGGAAGCAAGTCAATATCATAACCTTGGTTCTTAATTTAGTTTCTATGAACCATTAACCTGCCTCAATGGTAATCTCGTGTCAAAATCATTAGTAATCCTGGTTGGAGTATCTTACACTTGTGTAATTTGCCGGCTCTCATGATTTCCCCGTAGAATTGTAATTCTATCCCTATAGCACACTTTCAGAGCAACCAGCAGTGTCACTGTCTCAACAGAATACTATCCCCGATCTGCAAAGATATCGATAAGATATAGGTTGATTTTAAAATTTTAAATTAGACATGCTAAGCTTCAAACAGAATATTTGCATTATGCAATAGAGGGAAAATAATAAGATCACGCAGCAATATAATCCTTATCCTGAAGAGCAATAAAAGAAGAAACTTGAAATTTTGTTGCCACATTTTTTTGCAAAGAAACACTATAAAGTTCCATAACCGCCCTGTGCCATATCAATTCAGTCTGAAAAGCAGACAATAAGCATACCAAGCTTCCTGAAAACTGTTTTGTTTGACAAGGAATACATTCACTTTGTTATCAATATTTTGTTACACATTTGTGTCTCTTTTTATCTCCAGTAGGGTATAGCCGAGAAATTTTATATGAACTGCACGGTGTTAATAGGCTTAAACTGACTGCATAGCAACCACGAGGGAAAAATATCGCTTACAAAGTCTCATTATAGAAACCCAGCTATGCTTCTCAAAATACAATGCAACAAATGTATATTGTCTACAGAGCAATGTTTTGGGAAACTAAAACTTTTTAAGTGGCACTGAGATAGTGACTAACATGTGGAAAGAACAAATAATGTTTCTTTAATAACTGATATCACAAAAACCATCCATTGAAAATAAAAGAAATATGAGCGAATGAATGGAATTTGAAGTTTGAACCGGCCTGAGTGATAGCAGAACACCTAGGAAAAGAAGAAAGCAGCACTAAACCATTGTTTCCAGATGGGTAATGCTAAGTAAAGTCACTTTGCAACAGAGCTTATATGGTAATTTCCAAAGTCAACTCACTAATGTCTAGGACATCTCCGTGGAATTTCTTTTGGACACCATACATGGATGATGAGACAGCCAAGACACCCCATTTAGACACAGTACGGCAGGGGATGTCCCCTCACAACTAACCATCCCTAGGGGATAGGATGCATCCACAACCATGTGGAACATTAGAAAGAATCCACAAAAATCAAACTACTAAGACAAAAAATTATGCACAATTAACTTATAGGCCTTTGACGACTGCAGAATATATGTTACATGTTGGTGTAGACCGAAAGTGGAAATGTGGATATCAGGAATAAAAAGAGAAGACAATTAAAGCACAAATGAAGAGTTTGGGGGATTTTGAGCAAGGCCCTTTAATACGAATAAAAATTAACCATCGAAAGGAAAGAAAAACTATATACTTGGACTTCCCTAAGATAAGTTATAACAGAAACCCAAGATCCACATTCCCAGGCACACCGATGCATGAGTGATTGTGATTTGTGTGCACATAAGAAAAATCATAGGAATTTAACTGTTAACACTTCCACAAGAATCACTTGTTACCCACCATACAAAACCTATTGTCTAACATCAAAGACAGATTATGTAACAATTTAGCAACCTTGCAAAAGATACACCAAGATAATTCAAACATGAAAGAAACAGGGGCATCAACAAGCATTCCTAAAATCACGGACTAACAAGTTCACAACAATGACAAACTTTCAAAATAGCATTTATAAGCAAAATAAATACCTCCACCTCGATCTACTCAATAAACTAAGCAAGAAAATGTTATGACAGATTGGTCCAGAGAAATAATAGTTCAGATGTTGAAAGACAAGCATTTTCAATAACCATTAGTCTACTAGTAATTCAAACAGCACAAAGCTGCTCTGTCATTTTGGTAAAAACTCAAGCCCGTCTGGCCTAAGAGAGCATTTGACAATAAAGCATATGAAACCCAATCAAACAGAACTAGCTACTCACCTACATAGTCCCCCATGAATAAATAATTAGTGCAAGGAGCCTTGCCACCGATACGGAACAGGTCCAACAAATCATGGAACTGCCCATGGATGTCTCCACACACTATAACAGGACACTTCACAGGCTGCACATTCCATTCCTCCACCAGAATTTCCCTAGCGTGTTCACACAGAATCTTTACCTCAGCCTCAGATAAATATTTGCATTCAAACAGTTGCCCTATCTGTCTATCCAAATCAGCATAGGAAGGCATATCTGATCCCAAGCGGATCCAGCACCAACCGATCTCTCTGTTAACAAATCCAAAATCTCTCCTCGCCTCTTCTTCAAACGCCCCAAAATCCAATAGCCGGCCAGAGTCAAAATCCTTGAATAACTATAGAAAGCTCCAGATCTCCCAAAAGCCCGACTCATTTTCCAAAATTCAAAACCCTACCACTTGCTAAACAATCAGAAGAGAAAGTTTAATCACCATTCTGAGAAAAACCCACCTTTCATATAAGCATTCCACCGCTGGAAATGCAATCGGATCCACAACAGGTGCCCTCGTTACCGGCCCTCTGTCACTGTCATTTATGTATCTGTACCAGAACATATACAATCAGATTTAATCCAAAACATCAAAAGCTAGAATTACCCAGGTCGGAATTTTATTGTGTATGCCTGCCCATGAAATCATTTTACCTCATTTCGCCCTGAAATTCTTCTGATCTCTCGCCCCCTTCCCTCTGTGTTTGTCACTCACACAAAGTTGAAATCGTCTTTTCAAACTAAATGAAATTCACTCTAATGATGGATACATTGCAGACAAATTAGATCACCATGTGCCCAGTTGTTACATACTCAATTTGTATTATATCATAGTTTAGGCTTTCACAATGTTATGTTTTATGTGATATTTTCATATATTTTAATAAATAAATTATCCTTGAACACCCCCTAAAAGGCACCTAAACTTCAATTAGGTTGAATATTTTTAGGTAATAAATAAAGACCAATAACATCTACCCACGAAGGCAGGTCTCCAATTTGAGAAAAGCTCAAAGTTGTTCAACTAGGGTGGGGTGGGTGATTGAGGTAACCACCATTGAATTTAACGATATATTATTATAGGCATCCATTTCAAGATCCATGGAAGGAAAAGTTGTGAAAATATTAAAATTAAGTTAAGATTGGATTCTGGTTAAAAATAATAATATGTTTTGGGAATTGCACGTGATTGTTATTTAAACAAAAAAAGTTTATCTCTCCATGTCACATAATTAAACCACGCCACCATCGTAGGGGCCTATGAATCTTCAGTGCGTAAAGTCCAATGATGAGTTACAAGTAGAGGTTTCACCAAATAATCTCCTGAGCCCAAAATTTCCAGCCCCAATTCATGTTTCAACTGCAATCCGGGCTTCATATTTCAAATTTACGATCAAAGATCATGAACCTAAGCGTCGGATATGCGACGGCGGCTCCGTCGCTTAAACGACGCTTACTAACACGCTGTCGCTTAACCGATGGTTATGAGAATAGCCATCGCTTATCTGACGCTTGTGGCCACATTTACAAAAAAAAATTGTATCCTTGTGGTTTTTGGTAAGTTTAAAAAGAGAAATCCACACGCCGTCAGATTTTGGATCGAAATATAGTAGTGTATGTTATTATTGTAAACTTGTTTATATCATTGTATCAGTATGACATTCATTTTTATTTTAGTCTGAAAATTACATGTTATGATGTTGATATATCAGTATGATGTAACATGTTAAATTGTTAATGTATGATTCATGAATCTATGGTTGAGGTATGTAATGCATCTAGAGGCTAGAGCTGCTCCAAAAATGTTGTTTAGAGGCTCAAAAAAAGTTCATATAATGTCCAGGTTTGGGATTTATGGTTGTTTTCATGCCCATATCTATTAATCTCATGATGTATTTTCCCACAATCAGCCCAGAATTAGAAATGAATGTTGTTTTAGGGTTGCTTGAGGCCACAAATAGACCCAGAATTGCACATAGTGCTGTAAAAATGGTATAGACCTGTCTAAAAAGTAATCTTTGTCATAGGACAAAGATTTCTAATCCATTTACCAATTACAATCAATCTTTGTCATAGGACAAATATTTCTAGAATGCCTTTGCTTGTAATTGGTAATAACCCCATTAAGTTGGGATCACTTAGAATACTAGGCAATATTGGGACACAATAAACTATAGAAGATGGACAAGAAAATGGCTCAAATGAAGACTAGACTAAAGGAAGATAAAAATTGTTAAAATAACTATAACAATACAAAATGGGACTTACTTCCCTATAGTTGATTTATTGGTGTCTCAAGCCCATCTTGATGAAGAAATGATTTCCTAGAAGATCATGTTTAAACTCTTCCTAGATTAACCAGTTTCATAAAAAATAACTATAAATATAACCAATGGGTTTTTTGTTCTTCTCATAGAGATGAATATTTTATTTTGGAAATGTATGTGACCTATATGCTTAGTGGGGATGAGTACTGAATCCACATGTCTCCATATTATTTTATATATGGAAGGCCTTACATAACCCCTCTAAGCTGGAATCACTTAAAGTACCAAGCAATTTTGGGACTCAAGATACTACACGAGATGGAAGAGAAAATGGCTAAGACAATGATTGTTTATAGAACTATGAGAATACAAAAGGGGATTGATTTCCCTGTAGCTTATTTAATGGTGTCTCCCACCCATCTTGAAGAAGAAATGGTTTCCTAGAATATCAAGTTGCAATTCTTCCTAGATAACTAGATTCAGGAAATAAAATTATAAAGATAACCATAAGGTTTTCCAATTCTTCTCATAGAGATGAATATATCAATTTGGAAATTTCTATGTCCTATATGCTTGGAGGGGAGGTGTGATGAAACTAGTAAATATTTTTTTGTTGTTGTTTCAAAAGGCTTAGCTTTATAAGTCAATATAATGTACGAAGAGTAATCCTTTGCATCACTGAATTTCCTCTTACCACCACAATGAGGAAGAAAATCATATCCAACTGGGTTGTAAAAGTAGAGGACACAATGTACTCTCTTAGAAAGGAACTTAGCATAAATTTGAGCTTCCTAGTATTCCAAAAAACTTTGGAAATCCATTCAATTGAAACCATTTTTAGGATCCTAAAAGTTGCTTTATATCTCTTTTTCCATGAATAGGATAGAGTAGTGATCCAGAGGACATGACAAATGGACACGAATAAATTTCACCTAGAACATAACATAATTGCTTCTCAGCTCACAGAATTAGCCCAAAAATGGATTTTTGCTCATTCTTTACAGCTAAAACATGCCCAGAACTATTGTTTAATTGCATAAGTCAGCCCAAAATATCGATAGGAGGCTACTTTCTGCTGCTAGACATGAGTTCAAGCACCAATAGAAGCCACTTCAAACTTTTTCTTCCACCTTTTTTTCCCATGAAAGATGGCACCAGAAAATTATTAATATATAGTGGTGTAAGATTTCACCACATGGAAGACTTTAAAATTGTCTGAATTGTCCAACACTAGTGAATCAATTTCTTCTCAACCCCCATACGGGCCTTAAAAATTAAGAAGACGTAACTATTTACCTAATCCGTGACTATGAAAAATCATGCATAGGCTTGAAAATACTACAAAATCATGCATAGGTCATGATGGGTGGTCAATTAGAGTTTTGCTGAGATAATCTGGGCTAATTCCTAGTGATCAACATTATGAGCACATCACAGCCTCTTAAGCATCAGTAAACAGTATCTAGGTCTAGTACTATTTTGAATAATTCTGGGAGCCTTATTATAAGTCCTAGGTCAGTTCTGTTCATAAATTCCAGCAGAAGGAGGCTTGGTTTTCAATTGTGGATGACAAACTATGCTTGTTTTCATTTGTCTCGCTTCCTTCATAACAACAATCAACAACATTAGGGCATCTCTGATTTGAGTTTTGGGCATGGCAGAGACCTAAAATATGGTCCATCCTATGGCAAAAATGCATCAATACATTGAGTTTGTCTTCCAACACAAGGGGTGGGCAAAGGTTACATGATCAATATTTCTTTGTCTATTTTGGGCAATCTTTGACACACCATCAATGATTGACCTATAGCAGATTCTCCATTATATGGTCTTCAAGGAATATTTAGTGTGCACAGCAACGATTATTGGTGAGAAATATTGTATTCTGATGACAAGAGCCAACTGGAAGTGTAGAAAAATTGTTACTGAGGTGACAGTGGGTAACACCCTTAGGTTATAGTTGGGCTAGCTTTTTTTTAGGGGATTAATCACATGTTCTAGCTGAAGCTGCAATAAGGACTTTGTAAAACTACTTTGGGTAGAGTTCATTAATAAATCATTGATGGAGTTGATTGTGTGCCAAACTGTAAGCACAACTGCTTGTGTATTTTTTAAGCTGACATAGCTCAAGGCTTAAATGCAACCCCATGCTTATTACTAGACCTAGATACTGCAACCCCATTAGATTGCTTTCTCTTGCTTTGAAGAGAAGGTAGGCCCTACCCATACATACAAAATTGTATTTTATGTTATAGGTTAGATATTTCTGACACTAACAATGGAAGTCAGGCATTTATCCACCTATATAGACTCAAGCTTCTTGTGCAAAGCATGCTTTCTACTTGTATGAGGATATCCATTTTCCAATTCAATACTTTAAGGGTTCAACAATAAGAACAACATACTGTTATGCAGCCCGGTTCAACCAAAATATTGGTAGCTTCTTCCTTATTCACCCCTTAGTATACTTAGTAAAACATGGACTTAAAAGAAGGATTCACATAAACTTTGTTGTAAATTAATGGATAGTAGTCTAGACATATATATGCCAAAATGAATAGCACTGGAGGGATGGAATTATGAGGGATTGATGTCCAGAGAAGGAATGTTTTCTCCTTGTGTTTCACAAGTAAGTATTGTGGTTTTCAAACAATTGATACAACATAAAATTTTAATTGTGGTATACTTTGAAAATCCTACCCTTTCCTTTTAGTTATAGAAATTGTCCTAATAATTCTATACATCCTTTATCACCTTAGTGGTGCCATAAGCTAGCTAGGGTGTGGAATGGACATTCTAGTATAAATGAAACAATTATTCCATGACATTTTTAGGTCTACATTTCCTTTGTCTATCCTCTATGTTTCCTCATTTCTGGCATACCCTTGCACCTTAGATCTGCAAACTAGAGACTGCATTATTCATTTTTTCCAAAACCTACAAACCCTAATTTCCCTATTGTTTGTTTATTGTTATCTCTTATATACCTCTCAACGTTTGGTTGTAACCCTAAACGATGAAAGTTTTCCATTCCATTCATGAAGAATCCCATTCAATTGAACCCTAAACATGAAGAATTCCATTCTATTCAACCCTAAATGATGGATCCGGATGCAACTGATACAACCTCAAAACCCTAATGGCTATTGGGACAAGATTTGGATGGGATTTTGTTGTGATGAGTTGGAAGTTTTTCTAAGTTATATGTAAGCCTACAGGTGTAGATTAAGGAGAGAGTAGTGTCCAAGAAAATGAATAATCAGACCAATGTAAACTAGATAACTGACCTAGAAGTTGTGTGATCAGTTCGGTGTAGTGTTAGAAGCTCTCATAATGTGAACTCATTTAGAGAGGTTGGAGAAAGTAATGCATTTCGTCAGATATTCGACATATATGCTACACCACCGACATCTTAAATTCGTTTATATGAATTTAGCCATGTCTACAGGGAGCACAATGTGAGTGCAGACAGTTTATCCAAGGAAGCATTGAATATGAATGCTGGCCTCCTCTCCTTCTCGTAACTTTTAGAAGGAGAAATCATTGAGGAAGGCATGATACAGTTAATTTTAGAGCCTTTTGATTTGTGTGGCATAGTCTTTTTTTGGTTCTTTCTATTATGGGATACATCAACATGTTTCTTGTTTTAACTGGGGATATAGATCTTGTTTTCATCCCCTTAGGGATGTGTTTTCTCCACCCTCGATGCCTCCTTGGATAAGTTGTTTGGGTTCCTTATGTTCTCTGTGTGGTATTTCTACTTCAATCATCTTGGGATTGTGGGTTTTGTCCCTCCCCTTGAGATATTTTTTGATACTTATGATCTCCACTCATTAATGGACTGACTTATTGCCCGGACTATGTAAAAGTTACGTTTTATTCACTATTGAATATCAAGTTGGAACACCTCTTTTTCTTCTAAAAAAAAGATACATAATATTTGCAAATGATTTTATCACATATATTGAGATCTGTAAACTGGGTCTTTTATATTTTTGGGTGAGGAAACAAACTAAATTAAAATAGGTACACCTAAGAATATTGTTAAAAACATAGCTTTATTTTGAGATTAATTGGATGAAGCATTTGATATGGAATGACTTGATATCTATATCGCGTTAAAGGACTATGTGTTGAATTGTTATACTAGGGAATTATTGATATTATTCAGGATTATGATATCAACATTATTTCATGCTTATAAGTCTTTCCAACTTTTTTGCTTGTATTTTGCTATTATTTGCCACAAAAAAATTCGGCCATGGTGCAAGTAGAACCAAACAGGTATTTGTCAGACCTATCTTCCTCCATCGAAGGGAGTTTGGGAAGGCTAGAGGAAAGTGAGACATCAAGTAGGTCTAAAAGGGATAGATCAACTAGATGTCTTAAGATTAGAAGAAAATTCAATAAACACATGGAATTTTTTCTCAAAGGAGGGGGTTCATGTTCCTATGATGATGAGACAGTAGGAGATATCGAGTTGCCCTTAAGGTGCAAACACCTAGTGAAAAAATGGGTGCCAAGGGATCTTCCTCAAGTAAACACTGATTTTTGTGTGAATGAGAGGACAAATAGAATTGCACCGTCGTCATTACATGGATTGGGGTTGTTTTACATGGATGGCATAAAGGTTGGATACGATAGAGGTACATAATTGATGGAGTATGTTGGACCCTCTTACAGATACAGTGATTGGATGCGCCTAGTCCAATATATACGAAGTATGAGTAGATATGGGTTGTCAGTAAATTATATACAACTGGAAGACAAAGCTCAAAATAAAGGAGCAACGTTGTACATTGATGGAAGGCCAAAAACAACTGGTAATATTGCGGTGTTTATAAACAATACACAACCATGGTCTACACTTAAGCAACCTTAATGCATATTCGAGTCACGTGAAGTAAATCGTGTCTTTGTATGTGCCATTAAATCGATAGTTGTTGGTGAAGAAATGCTTATTAAATTCATTTTGAATCACGTAGATACAAATACGATTAGTATGGTTGTGGTACATCCAACAATTTACCTAACCTTTTATTAATTATTTTAACATCTATAGGATTTTTCATTAGCATATAATTATAATTTTCTAATAAATCTCCTATGTTGACTTCAGAGGGAGGTGAGGGGGGGCTCATCACCCCAGCAGAAGATGAGAGGAGTACACGATCCATGAGGAAACAGGTATACATCAAAATTTTATGTTTTAAAATTGTTTTAGTGAATATTTTGGTTTTGTTAGGTAATTTTTAGTATTTTTTTATGCAGGGTTCTCTCAGGGGCACCTCCCTCTCCGTAGATGTTAGTATACTTGAATCAAGGTGGCAGGTATACATCAATATTGCCATTGTAATAAATTTAGGATGGACAAACAGATATATTGTTATGTATTTTCATGAGTATATTTGGTTCGTTTATATAATCTTATCTATTTTCCATGCAGAGTGTTGATCAGGGAAGCCAACCGGCTATTGATCAGCCAACTGCAACCTAGGGGTGTTGGAGCTGCAACGTTTTCCCAATTTTTTTAAAATTTTGGACCCTCCTTTTATTTTTACCTTGCCTGGATTTGTTTGGGATTGCTGAACTACCTTGTCTTTTGCTACAACTTTTGGATCTTGTGGGGTTGAATTAAGTTGAATGACTATCTTTTCTTGAACTTGAATTTGATATTTTGAATTATGGATGATTTCCTTTTCACCATCGGAATTTTATTGGACTATGAATCGAGGCCGTAGTCATCTACGTAGCCGCCATTGTGGAAGCCTACTCATGAACGTCGCGATGGATAGTTATGATGTTCACCGATGTGCTTTATTGCATTTGTTTCTTTGGACTGTCGGCATCTTTATTTTATCACGGCCAGAGCATTAGTCTTCTGTATCACCGCTGTTTCGGAAGACAGATAAAGAATGGGCCGATGGATAGTTGTTTCTTTTGCCGATCACGCAGTTTTATTGTTTCAACCTTTTGCTTTGCGATGATTATTCAGAATGTTTTAACTTTGATCGGAGGCCGTAGTCTAATTGTGTTCCTCTGTTGTGGCTCTGGAGAAGACTAATTATCTACCATATAGCTTTTCGTTTCACTGATGTTTTTTTTCTGATTTTCGCCGATGGTTCCCTTGATTTTTGCCGACGGTTTGTTCTAGTTTTCTCCGATGTTGACTAGTCTGCGGAACTTTTGGTCCATGTAACTTCTGCCGTTGCAACTCTTTAACAAACTAGTAATTCGATGCTATAGTGATTTCGAGGTCCGATGCTGCAAGGTAAGTGTTTTATTTCGTTGTTTTTTATTGTTCCGCGGAACTCCTAGTCCGTCCATCGCTCGCCGTTGCGGCTCATTAGCAAGTTAACCGCCCGATGCTTTAGTTGTTCCGCTATCCAATAGAATCTTTTTCCCGTCGACATTTTTCAGTTGAGGTCTATATATATATGGGACAGTTATTATTTTATTTCTTACCCTTGTGAATTCATTTATGTCTCTGTCCTCACTGTCGAACTATGCATCCATGCTTAGCTGTCAGGATTTCGTGCGTTTGCTGTACTGCTGTGGATTTTCCAGACCATCACATTGACTGCAGTTTGTTTGCCAGGTAGACCAACCGTGGTTTCCCCTTCTTTTGATTTTATTGATCAGTTTTGAAACTAGGGTTTTGTCCTCTGGTTAGGCATTCCCGTCATTTGTAGTTGGTCGTCTAAGTCAGATTTTGCATCCTTACGGCGTAGAGTATTATTCAGTTTCGCAACATTTACAGTGGGGGGCTTTTGTTTCTTGATCTTGTATGAGCCGTTATGGAGTTTTGACCCCGGTCCGATGGATTAGGAGGTTGGTGCAGATAAGTGTTACACTGTCTGTACCTTTTTTTGTGGGATTGCTTATGGCCATCTGGGGTGAAGTTTTCCAGTTGTCTTCCAGTCGCAGACAGTTGCCCTATTTTCTTTGGCACCGGAGGGTTTGTTTCGTGCGTTTCGATTACTGTATGGGGATGTTTCGATTTGGGAGAGAAGTTGGATTGCATTTTGGTTTAAATAATGCATATTTTTAATCACAATTATTGTTAGTTGCAGATGGACTTAGGATTTTTCAGACATAACTTTCAGAAGTTTTCTTGCTAGTTATTCTTGATTTTCCATTTGCATTGTGATAGATTTAGATGTTGTGAATATGGAAGAGGTAAATGTTTATACAGTTTTTATTCATTCTTTGAATACTGATTAAAATCTCAAATAGCCTAAATGGATTTTGGTTTATGACAGGGTAACTTCTTTAAAGGTGACATATCTAAAAGACAGAAAAAGAAGGCCCATGTTGCTGAAGGAGAACCTAAGGTGGAAATCGTTACCAAGGTAGAATATATCTATGAAGACACTAGAGCTACCACCGGGGTAGAGCCTGATTATAAGTGGGGTGAAATATATCGGATGATTTCAAATCAAAATGTGCTCGATGCTGGATTTGAAGAATTGACCATATATGCCAACATAGAGAAGTCAACTCTTATGAAGATAGCCACTAGACCTGAGTTGTTCCCATGCTCAGAGGTGATCGGTTGGATTCTACCTAAGGCCGATGTGACCACTATGATTTTAGCCAATACTACCAAACAGGGATATGCTACCTACAATCCTAGTTATGTCTCATTGGCATGTCACCTACCCCCAGCCCAGGTTTACCTAACTGAAGATTGGTTGAAAGAAATAAACTTGGACCTGTTTGAAACAGTGAAGAGGATGATGATACCCAGGAAGAAATTTCGAACCAAGCCATTAGGAGAGTATGATACAGCTACTCTTAGGACACCTTATAGGTTTATAGCATTGATGTTGAATAGAGTGTTTGGGAGAGCTCATGGTAAGAGCTTCAAGTTGGGATGGATCCCTATTATTTTCTATGTGGCCACCTAGGGGACTGTATTCAATTGGGAAAACATTGTGTCCAACAGCCTCTCAGCTTGCAATTCTTTGGCTCTGGGAGGGGTGTCCCAGAACAAATCTGAGTTTTATATGAGTTCTATCTTAGTGGACTGTATACTATGCACCCAGCCATTTCCAACCTTAAGATGCATTTGGGACAGGGATAAAACCCCTGTGTACACTGCATACAAAATATTTTGGGCACATAAGTATTACAGCCACTATAGAGAAATATGTGAACATTTTATTATACCTTTACACAATTTGATCTTCCTAACAGAATGGAATTTTATGTCTGAGGAGGCATTTAAAGTCATCAAGGAACATGCAAATTATTATTTGACTAACGAAGGGATGTACATCAGGATGTATGGTTGCTCTAGGGCACCTTCTTTGCTCCCCAAGTATGCCACTGATTATGTGGTGCATAAAGAAGCAGCCAGGCAAGTTTACCTAGATGGTGTAGGAAGCTTCCTGTTTGAAAACAAGAAGGCAGCCTATCCTTCCATACCTTTCAGGCTGGGAAGCTACAAATTTACAAATATTAAAAGAGTTGCTGAATTTGTACAGGAATTGGAGCAGTTTCATTTTGGAGGGATGAGCTTCCATAGAAATGACTCCCAAAAGAAAGTTGTAGAACATTGCAAAGAGGCAAATGTTAGCTTTGAAAATACAAAATTTTGGGACAAAGATGAAGAAATCTTCAGGAATGCAAGGAATATGACTGCATTGAAGAGAATATTTAAACAGAAGATCACCGTTAATGGCAGTAAAGGCCAAACCGCATAAAAGAAAGCTGAAGAGGAGGAGGTCAAGAAAAGAGAAGAGGATGCTAGGAGACAAGCACAGGAGGTTGAGAGTTGGCTTAAGAATGAAGAAGAAGAAGAAAGAAAGCTGCAGAGGAAGCAACAAATAATGCAGAGGAAGATGCAAAGAAAATAGAAGAAGAAAGAAAGAAGAAAGAAGATGAAGAGATGAAGAAGAAACAAAAAGAAGTTGAAGGTCTGAGGCTGACAGGATCTACAACAGACCAGCAAAATACTGACCCAACGGACATCCAAGAAGTACAGGATCAGACAGAACAGGGTCAGGGACAAGATAATCCTAATTCCCAAGAGCCTGCTGCAATTTTTGGCAGCACTCAAGAACAAGTGGTTTTTTTTAATTGAATCTGATACCTTTTGTGCAAAAGGAGAAGAATTCCTAGATTTTAGCACCATTTTTTATGACAGAGAGAAGAAGAGGATTGTCAAAAGGACTGAGAGAAAAATCAAAAAAGGGGAACAACCAGGCATGATGGTCACTGATAAAACTTTGGTGCATGGGACGGATGCAGATCTGAGGTTAACAGCAAGAGCTGGAGTGGTGTTGACACAAGCCACTGAAGATAATGTAAATAGACTGATGACGGATCTGGAGCAGTTGAAAAGGAATGCAGCTCAGTTGAAGGACTCTTTGAAGAAGGAAAGAAATGAAGGTTATAAACTAAATAATAAATTTGAAGACATGCAAAATGAAGTGAAGACTTCAAAAGCAAAACTTTAGACTCTTCAAGCAAACAAGATGACTTTGGAAGTTTCCATGGAAAGGATAGCTAAGGATGCTCAGAATAACCTGGCATAATTGCAGAGGTTACAACAAGAATATCAGGTGTTGAAGACAAAAAAGGATGAACTCAAAGCATCATATGAAACTCTTAGTACAGAAAAGGACCAGCTACAGAACAAAGTGGTGGAGTTGGAGGCACAGAGGACTACCATGGAAGAGAAAGAAAAGCAATTCAAGTGCAGGTAGCAGATTTTGAAGGATAGATTACTTCATTAGCAGCATCACTGAAGGATGCCAGTGAACAACAAACTAATATCCAACCTCTAAAGGAGCATGTTCTAGCCCAACGAAGAAGAATGCACCAGCTGCAGGTGTCTATTGAAGAGGAAAGATGTAAAGTCTTGCAGATAGATAACAGATTGGAGGAAATTTTGGAGACTACCTCATATTTTGTAGATAGGTCTCAAAACATTTTGGAAGTCCTGACTGGAAGGATAGTAAGGATAGAGGCCAATGAATAAGTTCATGCAGATTTACCAGCTAAAGATCAACGAAGCTTAAAGTAGGACTATGACTTGTTAGAATTTGCAGTAAACACACCAGAGGAGTTCAAGAAAGCTGTGAGGAAAACAAGAGGAGCTTGTACTGAATACTGCAGAAGGGTGATGGTCACCTACAACAGATGTCAAGTTGCTACAAAAAAAAGACTAGAGGCATTACCAGAGCATGAGTTGCTCACAGAAATGCTACAGAGCAGGTATCAGGAGGATGAGTAGAAGATACAACAAGTCAAGGACTTGGATGAACAGATTCTGAAAGATGTCGTAGCTCATGCAGTAGTCAGCATCCATTTTCTTGAGGATCAGCTGTGTTTAAGCCTAGCCAAAATCAAAGTAGTTAAAAAGCAGGCTGCTAAATATGAGATCAACATTTGCTTTCTTGAACCTTCACGATTTGAGAGCATAGCAGCAGAAGCCCGAGTGTGGAAAAATTTCTTAAATGATCAAGCGAGGCGCTCTACTTAGAAGTGCTTTATTAATTTTTTTTTAAATGTAATATATTGTAAAATGTATGAGCACTCATTATAGGACAAATTTTGGGAGTTTAAAGGTTGGGGAATCCCAAGAGTCATTTGGGGCAGCCCAAAATTTTTGCTTTTTGTATAAGTATAGGATAGTTTGATAAGGGAAGGGGCTTTTTCCCTGTTAGACTTGTGAGAACATGTTGTAAGAAGAACTATTTCCTTTTGCAGTAGATAATTACAATTTTTCCTATTGGAGAAAGCTTTGGTGGAATGTTCAAATGCTGTGCAATGGATGTTGTTGAAGGGGAACTATTTCGTTTTCAGCTTTTATCCATTAACTGTGAGATCGTTCTAACTTGTTCAACCTAAGTTCTTGTATGAATGCTCTCTAGTTTATTTTGTGGAGTTTCCACTATGAGTAATGAATGCTTTTCATAAACAATGAGCTATCTTGTTGTTCATCTATCTATTCATGTTTATGTGTTTTGAAATAAAGAACAACTACCTGTGATTTTTCTTAATGCATGAACAATAATACATTACTCATTAAATGATAATCTCTCTCCCTAGGGACAGTGTAGTTAAGTTAGTGTTAGTTTTCTTGCTATGTGTGATTTAGATGTGAGAGAGTTAAGAAAAGAGGTAAGAACCTGCACATCACATTGTGACCGCTCCTTGTATTCTCTATCAATCTGCATTCTTAGATAGGCATTTTCATATCATACTTAAAACTAAAAAACTAAAAAGATACACGGTGGACTGGGTCGTAACCGGTAAAACCCTTTATTTTGGTTACTTGACCTATGGTAGCCGGATCGCAAACCGGACGGATTCCCCATACCAAACAGTAACGGGCTAGTTGAGAAAATTTACTAGGGAGAATCCCTTGTTGTTGTCACCTACGATTTTCTAGGCCTCAACATGGGGCAAGAAGTAAACATGAATGTAATTCTCCATTTGAAATAATTTAAAATCGTACACATGTATATCGTGTAGCATAATGTTTATTTTGTTATGTATATTTTTGTTTTTATGTTTGCGTTCATGATGATAATGTTGTCTACTTTGTTTGCAGCTTGATGACCAGGGAAAGTCCCCAACTGTTGATCAGACAACTGGAGCCTCGAGGCAACCTATAAACCTAAATGTAATTCCACATTCTAAATACTTCAAAATTGTACACACATATAAAACATGTAGCATAATGTTTATTTTTTTATGTATTTGTTAGTTTTTACATATTGTGTTCATTGTGATAATATTCTCTACTTTTTTTTGCAAGTGGCTGATCGGGGTAAGTCCCCAGCTATTGATTAGACCACACCCTCATCTAGGCATTAGGTAAACCTAGATGTAATCCTATGAATCTATCATGATAGACAATTTTTGTTAATATAATTTTTTGAGCACACTATTGCTTCAAAGACTAAGCAATGTTTTATATATTTGTGTTGCACACAAGGGATTTGGTTTATGAAACACCATCTCAACACTCTTTACAATTTGAGGTCTCCCAGTTGATGAAAGATAATCAAATTAGTAGGTTTATAGACCCCTCGAGGGTGTTACAAAATACCATGGAAAAACAAAACAAAGAATTGCTTCTTCTGAAAATGACAATTCCACAAACATAAGAGATCAAATCAAAGATTCAATTGTTGTTACAGAGATGTCGACAATTGCAAGTAAGATCCCGATTAATAATGTAAATTCATTTAGAACTTTATAATATTTAATTTTATATGCTATAGAACTTATAATACAATGGTTTGTATTTACAGGAAGTTATGCAGCTTTACAGTGGTGGTCAAGGCGTTGTTGGACCTAGTGACCAAACCACTCCACGTACACTAGATAATGCTCCCTTATTGTCCATTGAATAGTGGGAAACACTCTCTACAACACCCCCGAGGCCAGCAAAGGGTGCAACTAATGCTGACCGACCCACAACACATGTTGCAGAAGAAGGGGTGGATGTAGGGTTAGATAGAGAGGTGGATGCATTTCTTGGATCTTCTCGTGTCACTAGCACTAGTTTAGTAGTGAATTTTTTTTTAGAGAACGAAGAACTATTTCCAATAAAGATAGAGAAGATTTGAGGTGATTATAGATTGTTCAATTTAGTTTTTATGATTTGTGTCTAATATACCGATAATATTTTTTAATGTTGACTAATGATGGCATTAATGTTTTGCAGGAAATGATATATTTTATAAACATTTGAATGATTTGTCCTTGGATATCTTCGGGCCCACCATCCGCACAAGGTGGGACAAGCAGGAAAAATCTTTAAAGGATGAGTTGACTAATCACTTGGTTGGTCTGTTCAGAAAAGATATCTTCGATACATCGAAGGTCCTACAGAAGGCTGGAAAACATTTGAAGATTGTCCGAGTTCATTATAGGGTTCACCTAGAAAATAACCCTAGGTATGAGCGCCCTCCAATGATTCCATCTAGGGAGTGGAAAGCCTTGGTGGAATATGGAAAAAAGAAGGGACTGATAAAAGCAGGAAATATACCACCAAGAACAAGAAGGTATGCAATACATTCCAAAATGTAATGGTAAACGTTATTATTATTAGTTTTTATATCAAATTTGGAACATTGACTAATGTAATTCAACACTTGATTAGGTGTTAAGACACATCTAGGGCCACCAACGCAAGAATGGAAAAAAATGGTCAACACAAGCTTGGGATTAATGGTTATTCGAACTTTGCGGCCCAATATCTAAATATCGAAAACCTGAAACCACATCCAAATAATATACAAAAAATTATTTTTGTTTTATTTTGGCTAAAAAAGTAAAATTAATGACATCATGCAAATATGCACGCCAACCGGTTCAAAGAATTCCCCACTCATGAAGACATGAAGCTTGGAATCGAACACGGCTTTGACACTGTTGTTGAACACCGGAGAAGCTTGTCTCGGCATACTGTACGATCTTCTGCTGATCCATATGGTGCACAGGTATATAAAAACTATATCGTTTAATGATAATTTATTAATTCTCATGCAATTTATTCGTTATAAAAAATTAACATAAATTATTTATTCCTTTTTTAGCAGGAAAGTAATGATCTCATTCATTTTGAGGCTGTACACCAACCAGACGAAGATCATGCTTTGATTTCTGGTAATGAATTAATTAATATGCTACTATTTTGTATAGATAATTGTAGATGATGAACATTAATTCAAATTCTACACAATTCAACTGCAGAGCATGTATATGGAGATAACACTGAACAAGTTGAGCCTGTACAAGATAATGATGAACATGTTTATGTGCCCATGCCAGGTAAATAAACACCTTTGTAATGTTTTTTTAAATGAATTACTTGTAGTTATAAAAATAAACATAAATTAATGAAACATTTTGACATTATTGCATAAATTCATCACCCCTCGCTGCAAGTTCAACCTTGAGAGCAGTCTAGTAGGGAGACCGAGGATCAGATTCCAGAAGATGTACTTCTAGCTAATTATTTAAAGAGAAGAAAAGTAAAAAGGAAGTGACTAAAGAAATTTTGAGTAATTCTTATTTATAATAAAGAAAATTTACATGGTTTTTCCCTCTGTTTCATGAATGAATGGTTAAATGAATGCTTTAATGAATGGTTTACTAATTTTTTTATCGACTATTGACTAAATGAATGGTTTAATGTATGTTTTTTTTTCGGTTGTTGAATGGTTGAATGGTTGAATGAATGGTTTAAGGAAAGCTTCTTTCATAGTATTGAGTGAAATAATTTGCAGTAAATTTTTATTTGCAAGTAGATGCATTAGGTTTGGGGAATTGAGAGTAATGTGAGGGGGGGGAGGGGCCATAGCAACTTACACCTTCACGTGGTTGGTCTTGTTTAGTAGATAATATTAAATTATTCTCGAAACATAGAGGAGCTCAATGAATGGTAAGGAAAAATACATTAAAAACAACTATTTCTATAATTTTAGGGTTTAATTTTTACTATTGCTATTTGACTCCTCCATTGGAAATTGTTACAGATAGCGTTGAGAAACATTTTCATAGTTAAGAGGTAAGAAATGGAATTTTGATGTGATTGATGGCCTTATATACATAGTTTTTTTGGTTCTCCATGTTTTATCAGGTGATCTATTATTAACAATTTATTTACTTGAATAGTTGAATAGTATTGTAATTATTTATATTGGTTTTGTTATTTTCATAAACAAACAAATATTTATTTGTTGGGTCCTAACATGAAACTATTGCAACAAGACAAAATTTGAAGTATGTTGAATGATGTTTTGAAAGGTAAAGCAGAAGAAGACAATGCGAAGCTCCACAAATCAAGGTATAATTATGTTTTCTTTTGTTTGATTGAACTATGTATTGGGTATTTATGCATGTGTACACACACACATTTAGTTGATGATGGTGATTACCATACATTGAGGCGAACTTTGTTCTATCTGATCTATAAACTTACCTTAAATAGTTTGATTTATTACGTTGTTTCTATGATTGAATAACTTGAAAAAGAAACTTTTGATCTTTATTAGTTAGTAAGTTGTAGAATCCAGTCTTTTCACAAATATTTTTAAAAATAGATCTAATGTATTTGTAGGACAAGAAGTCCAAGAGAGTACTTTTATAATGTATATATATATAGCCTTTCCTTTATGTCATTCCAGTAGTAGCATTAGAGTATGGTACCGGTGAGCTATTAGCAAACCCTATTCTTAGCTTGAGTGTATGAGGGTGGGGCCAAGGGTAGATCCTCCATGGTGGCCTTGTCCATTGTATCAAGGATGCTCTCATCCATCAACCTGGCCAAACGTTGGCCACAAACCATTGTATTTGGATTTAAATCAAGGTATTAGTCCTCGATCTTGGTGATCCACCTACCCCTTGTCCCACTGCTCTCCTATTGCAAAAGTATATCCTTCACCATGGGATGAGGAATGTAGGCCATCGTCTTAGCATTCCAAAAGTGATCATGAAAGTAGTTAGGTGCCTTCACCAAGGCATAATCTTGTGTTTCCATTGAGGCTTAAGTCAACCTTTCCCCCTGAAGTGTGTTGCTCATGAAAGTAATTGGTTGCTCACTCTCTTGCTGATTTTTTTGTAACAAAACACCATAGACTTTGCTTGATATATTTGCAAAGTATTTATTTGTTTCTCCTCTCCACTTCTTCAAACTCGATCTTATGAAGATGATTTAACCAAAATATTTCCCAAAAAGAACCAGGAAATGTTTCATCGTATTCAAGATTGGTTGTAACCAAAAGTTTCAAAAACATAATTGGAAACGAAGGCATAGATGAGGTTTCAAAAATATAATTGGAAACAAAGGAATAGATGAGAGGAGTACCATTTCCAATTCATCTAAAGAGGAACAAAAGATTCAAATCGTGATGTTTCTTCAACATATTTGATATAGGCCTTCCAATTTTTGCAAAAATAGGAAATGAAACACTTTACAGAATTGATGCAACCAAAGAAAGATTGAATGTCTTATTTTTTTAGTAAAAATAATCTCCTAGATACCCTTCAATGTTTTAGGATCAATCCTTACTCCAAGATTGTGTTCCAAAATATTGCCTTCAAAGACCCCCATGATGATTTTTCTGAATTCAGGGATATTCCCAAGGATTTTCACCTGTCAACAATCTTGCTAAGTGTCCAATATGAGATTCCCTATTCTTCGAAAAAACAGTGATATCATCTTGGTACACTGCTATGTACTCATTAGAGAAAGCAAAGTCCATAGTACATTAGAAAGTGGCTTTAGCAGTTATCAATTCAAAAGGAATCCACACATATGCATAAGTCCCCTAAGGGGTAGTGAAATCAATTTTATATCTCTCATCAAAACAAAAGTTACACAGATATGAAATGGCAAGGTCGAGGACATGAATGGGACAATGGAGTGTCCCATTCCAGTAGTGATTATTCCTCTCTCAAAGCATTAGTTATTTCTCAAGGCCATCATTTGTTGGGTAACTTTACTCATAGAAAAATTTGATAGCTTCTTTGGCCCTATCCATAGAGCTTAATACAAGTGGCCCATTGTGGGATTTTCCCATTAACTAAATGGAGAACCTTTACCAAAATATTTTTTATTGAGCACACTTCCTCCACTCCTTTCTTTTACCCATCAACTAAATCAAGAACCTTTACCAATTTTTTGTTGATTAAGCACTCTTCATCCACTCCTTGCCAAAATCCATCTTGGTTTATGAGTTTGTGCTATAGGCACAACCATGCCACTCATCAGAAAGAAACATCTCTTCAGCTTCAGTTCACCACAGTTAAGGGATAGGAGGGAAATGAAATTGGTGGAAAAAATGTGTAATTATAGGGTACAAGAACTCCTTGTTCCTTGTGAATCACCTCGTGAGACTAAGGAAAAATACATGGTTATATATGCATTTGGTCATGTTCATGCCTTGATCAATGGTTACATTGAAAAATGTGATTTTGCTGATATCCTCTAGCATCAATCAATGTAATGGTGAACACATGGGAGTCGAAGACAATGTGGGGTGCTTCTCCACTAGAAACTTTTCGACACCTACATAGTTAGCAACATTATTGGTGATTACCTGCACCACATGCTACACAATGCTTTGACAAATTCATCCAACTAAAAATAGAACAATGCTACATCTTTAACATGTATAGATGCATCATAAACTTTGTGCCCTTTTCGCAGTTTACTATGAAATTAAGAAGGGCCTTTCCCTTCCCATCTGTCCAACCATCAGACTATACCATGCGTCTAGTTCCCCTAATGATTTTCTCAGCTCCTCCAGTTGAGTCCCTATATCGACCTTTTCCTTTTGAAGGAGTGCACCACCACTACTTCTTATAGGTAAGGGGATTTATATCATAGGCCAATTGGACCAATAATAGTGTCAGCAACAAGCATAACCTAGGAGAAGAAACTAGTATTGGAAATGGTCAAAGATTTGTTCAATTTCTATGAGTCTAAATTTCTTTACTATGAGAAGGAATAGTCTGCAAAAGAGTATGCTTGATGACAAATTCAAATAGAAAGTATGTAGTTGGTGAATTATATGAATTTCTAGTTTTTATTGCTACAATTTGCTGCTCTATATATTACAATGTACTATCTTATCTAGGCTCATGAAATGGACAAGAGAAAGGAGGGGAAGCCTGGTGAATCTAGAGCTTCTTTAAGATGCTCTGTTAGAGACATTGGGTAAGGCTACTACTTTTTTTATTAAGCATATCTATTTAATTTATTTTGGTTTGATTTATAATTTTTTGTATGTTTGGCCATGCTTCCAAAAAAAAATTATGCGATCTTTTTCTTAAAATAAATGCAAGTGTCTCATTTAGGAAAAAAATGCTTCTGTTAAGGCACTCCTTGTAACGTCAAGGGGTCAAACCTTGTTTGAAAACCATGTGCTGCACATGGGGCAACATTTGTATGACTAGGGGTATAGTGGTAGTCGATCACAATAGACTTGGTGTTATACAGGTACAAGCCTGATCTCAGGTGTTGATTACCCTATTTATAAAACAATTACTTAGGCTTCCAAATTGTAAAGCTCTATTGTAATTTTAGCATTAAAATTTTATCCCATTTCAAGTTGTTATTTCTGAACTGCTTTCTTTATAGATGAGCCAAAAATTGAATGGATTTTCAAGGTGGAAGTTGTGGCTGAATCACCAATCCTTTTTGTTTTTATCCTGTCTCATGAGATTGAGCATGTACATACAATATCTCCATAAATTTCTCCCCAACGGAAATGAAATTTGGACTGGTAAGTAACACCCTTTGATGCCTTCTTTCAAATGCTACTGATATCACTACAACTAGATGTCAGAGTATTCATATATCCATGTTTTAGTGAACCCTACTAGTTTTTGCAAGGTTTCATGATTGTTTATGAACCCTTAATTGTATGCATTGTTCCTATGATATTCTCACACCTATGATACTGAAATTTTTACCAGTGATAGACAAGGATTTCTTGTTTCAAACTCTTCAAAACACACTCAATTTGGAGGTCTTAGAAAATGATATAGATCCAGTAGCTTAGATGTACTCCTTGGAGTGTTCAAAGAATCATTTTCTCTGACACCACTTGTAATTAATAAAGTAAACAATAAAGCATGATAAACTTGCATACACACAATATACACTAAAATGCATTAGTGGCACTTCTCTAAAAATTAATATTACAATGAATCACAAAATAACTCCTTAGACATTAAGAGATTACTCTGAATAACATAAATACAACCATATACAATAATCATAATCCAATGCATACAATATTGGCTATATTGACCTTAATATACTTGTTCTCATCCATTGCTCATGCATGCCCACTACTAGGCTAACCTACTATTTACATATACATATGACCATTTACAAAATTCCACTTGAAAATGATTCATTTATACTCAATGAAAGATAAGCATTGCAATCGAATAGGATGGGCACCACAAGTGTCTTGTTTCCAAGGTGAAATAACCCTCAAACTTCAAAGGAAGGATTACTCAACATAAGCGCTTTCATTTCGTTAATTTTCCATGACATGATGGGAATATTCCCTTTCAATTATCAAGAACTTACACTTGGAATGAACTGGTAATCCATGTCTCCAGGGGTTTTAAATTTTGGTGGGTGTCTTGACATGCTATTTTCTTCACTGCTTAAATGTAACCCCATCATATGCTTGTTTTTCCTTGGTATAGAATGCCATCAAGTTATTGAAATGCCATCATATTTATTTATGTATTCATGATTTTATTTATTTTTAGATAGAGGATTGAGGTACATTTAAAAATACGTATTTGTCAACTATATTGACCTATATTCTCCTTTCTGTATTTGTTTCCAACTTTCCACCTTTCCACTCAACTTATATGGGTTACAACTTAAATTGTTTTGATCAAGATATTCAGAAGTTATCATGGTTGTAGACTTTTTATTTTATATCTATTGTTTAGAGTTATAAATAGCATTCCAAAAAAGTTAATAGAATTCTAGAGTGATAAAGCATGTTCGACTCGATTTTGAATCTATTTTAGTGATTTTCAAGGTTGAGCCCAATAAAAATAGTGGCTAGGATAAGATGACTATTCTTAATATTCTTTCTCATCTATTTTATGTCTAGCAGGTCCAAAAGGATTGGGAATTTTACTTGCCTGTAATGAAGTCAAATTCCTACAAACAAGTGGAGAAGTCAGCCTTTCCTTAATATTATCTGGGACCATACCATGATTCATAAATCTAGGATGTTTTTCTTCATTGCAAAAGGAAATTAAACATGTTGAATCCAATTCTTAATTATGTTGCTATGTTAAATTGCCATGGTTTCTTGGATTATTGACTCCAATCTAATCCACATAGTCCAACATTTCCTTATTTTCATATGTTGAATTTTCTCATGTTTGATCCATTTTGATAAGTACAATCGTAACAATTTTTCCACGAGTCACTTCAGGTATAAGTGAGCTCCACACATTAACTTGTAAAGATTTAAATATGAAGGCATTTTTTACCACATTGAGATCTTCCCCTTCTAGTACCCAAATGAATTTTTTCACTTGTTCTCATTTACAGTATCATATTTTATTCTATTGGATGTTTTATGAATGATGCTTTCCATTGAACCAATGCATCAATATTTTCTAGCAAGACCATGCTCATCATATATTGTTCCCCTATATCCTTCACACATTTACGAAGAATGGGAAGCTCACGATCAAACTGGAACTTGTAGAAATATTATTTCAATAGCCTCTATGCCACCATCCTTGCAATACATCTGATTCAATAACATATTGTAGCTCATACGGAAGGCACAATTCAAAGGATCAATGTTTACTTTAACCATCAGTTTTGTAGTGGATGGCTCCATCTATTGGATTGGTGAGGTATTCTCCATAGGACAAAGTTCATCTACTTTTAGGAGGTGATGATAGCATGGTCAAGTGTTGGGATTCCATAATCCACGTATTGGAGTAATTATATTTTGTTGATTTTTTTTGAAATACTTTCTAAATTTTCAACAATGTAGAGCATATTTCCCACCGGTATTCACAAGTCAATTGATTCTTTTTTTGTGTGCTTATACGGGGAGACTTACTAAATATAGAAGGGAATAAAGGCTATGTTCGTTGTGGTGTTGCAACTCTATAGAGTGTTGATTTATGGTGTGATCAATATTTATGGTCATATGCATCTAGTTGGGTTCATTATTTGATTTAGTTTACTTTCTTTACAATCTTTCAAATGGACAGGGCTACAAGTTCATATGACCCCACAATACAACTATGGAACTTGTGCAACTCAAAGACTATCTTTCAGTTGAAGGTTTATTTGTCACACAAATGTTTGGTTTTTAATGAAAATGATGATTTTTCATTAGCATCAAAAGAAGTCATTACATAAGCTTTGTTTGGTATATACCTCGCTAGTTGATTTACGTCTTCTTTTTTTTCAAAAATATGAGAAAATTGAGCCTTGAATATTTTGATACATATATTTTATATGAAATGTATGCAATGTAGTTGTGGGTTTCTCTTGGAATGTTAGCTTGGACTTCATATCTATGAGGCTGCTAAACCTTAGCTGTGACTGCGTAAGAACTATCCTAGTGGACTGTGACTATGTAAGAGCTACCCTTTTGGGTTTTGACTGTGTATCCTAGTGGGTTGTGACTCTGTAATCCCTATCCTAATGGGATGTGACTGAGTAAGAACTATCCTAGTGGGATGTGACAGTGTATCCTAGTGGGTCATGACTGTGTAATATCTATCCTAGTGGTTTGTGACTATGCAAGAACTATCCTAGTGGGTTGTGATTGTGTATCCTTGTGGGATGTGGTATCCTAGTGAGTTGTGACTATTTTGATCTCTCCTAGTTGGGCTATGGACTGTGATGTTCTCCATCAGCATTCATATGAATTGTGGTAACCTCTTCTAGATAGGTCATGGCTAATTTGACCTTACCTCTCTGGTTGTGACTTATTTGTAGCCCATATTGAGTTGATTCGTGGTTGTGTTAAGCCCTAAATGATAGGGGTATTCACACTTAGTGAATGAGTTATCTTGTTTACAATTGGTGACTGGGAGATATTGAATGCATCTAAAATAATTGAACTAAATGCATTTAGTGTGTCCCTTGATAGTGTTGTTCTAGCTCTCAAATTCCACATCTCCAAATTGGACGTGTCTTTGTCTACAATAAAGTCGAGTTCTTTGACTACAACAAAGCTGATTTGTTAAATTACTTGTTGAAAACTAGACATGATAGGAATTGAACATAGGAGCTACCTTTGGCTAATGAGTTGCTCTAACATTAAGCTTCACCCCTTTAAATACTGGGAATCCATAATGGTTTGTTTTCAAGGTGTGTATTGATATCTTAACAGTTCACCTTCAAATAACACTTTAGCTCAGGTCTCCTTCCCATCACCAACCACCTTCCCTAAGCCCTAAACTGGTTTGTGGATGCCAGATCCTGTCATGTATAAGCATTAATGTTTGTTTGATATGCTGCAGAACTACAAGTGGTTATTCGTAATGATTTCAGGTAAAATTTTAATGTCTCATGCTTGTTTGTTTTTTATACAGACTTTGGTAGCAGCTAGAATGTTGGCTCCATATGGACCAGTTGGTAAAAGTCACTGGGGAGACTCTTGTGCAAATAGTGGATCCCCTGCAGTGCCTTCTGCAGATGCACAATCAAAGGTTTATATCCAATGTTGTCAAATATTCAAGTTCTGGAGTGTGAATGATAAATGTCTCTAGATTGTAACTCAACAAATCTCAGTAAAACTATCAGTAAACATTATGTTATGTATTAGTGTCCCTTGGCTTTGGTTTAGTGGTTGGGATGTGGCGCTGCTATGCAAACAATCCAGTTTTAAAACTTGGTGGGTGTAGATCCATTATGTGTGTGAGGCAAGGTGTCTAACATCTTGTAGTTGGTTTTCCTTCAAAAAAGGGGCTAAATGTGGATAATTATTTTTTTTCTTATGTATTTGTATATGTTACCTTATGTGTCTCTAGCAAGAGCTTGGCACAGTTTTCAAAAATATTGGAGATAAACAAACATGTACAATTGGTTTATATGAACTCTACCGCATAACACAACTATATCTACAAGTAAGTTTCTTAGAGGATTTTATGCCATTCATATATTAATGGGATGGATTCACCTCCACTAACATTGTGAAAGATTGGTTGCAGGACCGTTCAACCAATAATTGCTTTATATATTGTTTCAAACAAGATTATTTCTAATGTAGGTAGACATATTCTCTCAACTCCAAAATGCAAGTGAAGCATTTCGCACATACATCAGAGATGGACTACTTGCATGGGTTTTGTTGTCATTCTTTGATATTTGCTTGCTATGTTTACATCATCAAATATTATAGACTTATTTGTTTGTGTTTTATTATGTAGATGGAAAAAAATGCAGCTGCTGGTAGGACACCATCTAATGTACCTATTTCAAAACCACCGCCAGTATCTCCCAGTTTGTCTTCTCCAAATATTGCACCTCCATCCCCTTTAAATGAAAAATTGTAGTCAACTAGGCTAGATAACATAAATCTCAACATCCAAGATTTCCTTGAGAATGCTAATGGAAATGGAGGATCCAACTCTGTGCCTACTGATCAACTTGATTCCAGAAAGCTTTCCCTTATGCGAAGTCGAGAAGAAAGAGATGAAAACAATGATGGTTTAGGAGGTATGTTATTGTTAAATCTTCTTTAGGTGTAATCTTTTGAATTCTAATCTTAATTAAATATTGAACTAAGGTGTTGAGCACTAATGGTTTTTCAAGGTGAAATTGAACAAATATTTGACCTTTCCAATACTATTATTTCTATGAGCCTGAATTTATTCAAGTCATGCTACAGGTTCCCATGTGAAGCTACAGTTTCACCATATTATATGCTTGGGGTTGACCATATTCCATTGGTACAATTTTTTTTAAACTATACAGAAGCCCGTCGGTTATCCGATGAGCTGTGACCCTAGTCCGATGAGGTTTCCATGAGCCTAACAAGAGTGATCCTTCGGACATCGTCAAAAAACCAGCTAGAATCCATTGGAAATCCGATGACCTAAGCATCGCACAAACGACAAGGTGAAGTTGGGAAATTCATAATTCACCATCGAAGCAACAACTAAAGAGTCGTTGGACATTCAACATGTTGTTAGGATTATTAATCCTCCCCTGTCCAATTTGGTCATATTTCTAAATCAGGAGTCATGTCTAAATCGAGAGTCCATCCAGTCTATTTATAGTCATTAACACCATTGGGTCCACTTATCCTGATTGGGGCACATGTTTCAGTTACTAAAGTGTGGGGAACACTAAGTGAGGCTCACTGCCACTGATTGCACTTGATTGCATTAGTTTAGGAGCCTCCTAGACCAATCCCTACAATTTAGGAGCCACTGGGAGTACCGAAACCAACCAAGGTCAGTTCAGTTCAGTTGATGACTAGTTAAGCTAAGTTAGGAGTCAGTTACATTCAATTCTAGTCCTCCACATTCATTTAGCGCTAGGTTTACTTGAATGAACTCAGGAGGGGTGCATTTCTCACCTACCATAGTCATTTAGCCTTAGTCAACATTGAATGCAACACTTGAGTTGTGTTTTAGAACTCCGATGAACTCCGGTTATGGTTTAGACAAGGTCAGTTAACTATTGAGTCCTCCGATAGTGATTTAGACAAGGTCTTAGTTACCTACAATCAAGTAGAGTCTAATCAATTCGAATTTTCTCATGTGGATTCGAATTTCTTATGGCTATTAAAGCCATTCTACTTCATTGTAAGTATCTATCTAATTACTCTTTGATTAATGAAAAGCATTCACAACTGCAAGCCATTTTTGCACTGTTCCATTCTTCAATAACTGAGTAAATTGTGTGATCTATCATGTGAGTTTTTTTTTGTCCATAGATCTATGTGCTCAATTTAATATTGTATCAGAGCCTCGGTAGACAAGTCACTTCTCCTCTTCAAATCTCCTACTAGATCATTTTTGAGCGAAATTGCTCCTTCTAGCTCTGCACCAGAAGCAGAAGGTTTACCACTTAATACCCCAAGTAAAGGAATTGTTGATCAATATTGATCAATTATGTTGGGTGTGATGAAAACCTGAAATGTGCAGTTTTTTGACCTTACGGTGCCCCTTTTGTGTTTTTTGTAGGTACAACTTCGAATGGATTCATCAGTTCCTCTTCTCACCCTGTCCTCAAACTATTCAAAATGGAAGAAGAAGATGATTTCATCTCTAATGAGACAAGGTCTCTGTTGGGTGTCTATTGGACTCGGTAAAGAGTGTTTTAGTGAGATTGACTGGCTGAATAAAAGTGATGGAGATTTTGGAACAATAGGAACGGGTATTTCTCGTAGCTTGCGCTACCTCGTTAGATCTATTGAAGACCCGAAGGAACTCTAGACAAGATTGGACAGAACCTTTGGAGTGATTGATGAGGATCATAATATCATTTTGGAGAGAATATCCAGCATCATAAGCACTCTTGATCCAAAATTCTCAGCATCCACTCTCTCTGATGAAGTTGTTCAACATGAAGAAGAATCAGAAGCTTCTACACAGTCAATTCGAATTGAAGACAGTCTCCATGCAGTGACTCCTTCTCCTAATGCTCCGGAAGTTCATGAGATCTCTGATATCTTATATCCTCATATTTATGAAACAGAAGAAGACATTCAAATCTCTAATATTGAAGAAAAACACTGCTGCAATTCCATGCAAACATTCACCGATGATTTTCCTTTGAATTCTGTGCAAAATTTACCAGTAATTGCTTCCGAAAGTGAAGAGAAATTTGATTTTTCTCCCTCTAATGTTGCTGCTAGTGTGAAAATATGTGATACCTTGGATATTTTGGAAGAAATATCAGATTACTAGAGTGATCGATTCGCTCCCCATGATCTATATTTTCCAGCAAATTCCTACAGGATTGCATGCACCAAAATTCATAATTTTGAAGAAGAAGAAAGATGTGCATCCACCATCTCGGTTAACCATTTATTTGAATCTGATATTAACCTTATTGGATATGATATGATCTTATTTAGATATAATATGATATTGCTTGGTTTAATATATCAAATTCATAATCTTTCAGTACTGCTTGTAGCTGTTCTCATCAACGGTGTGAAGAAACAAGTACCACAAGTCTCCTACAAAACTGTTGCTGGGGATTTGATTCCATTTCATAATTTTGGATCTGTTTTGGACCTATTTAGATCTGATTTACTTTCTGATCTGATATTATTTGGTTCATATTTTAAAATCCAAGAGCTTTCAGTCATGCTTGTAGCTACTCTCACCAATTCCGGTGTGAAAAATCAAGTACCACACTTTCTCTTCAAAACTACTAATGGGGATTTGGTGTTAGTTTCCTCATATGAGGTTGATGATATTTTATTATGTGATTCATTAGCTATTTCAGAAGTTATATCAGACTATGGAGCTCAATCATTCGCTCTCAACAGTCCCAATGCTTCTCTACCATTGATCAAATGCTCATCTCCTCACATAACTAGTAAAGAGGAAGATTTTATGCATCCGCTTGGACACTTGCTCCTAACACTTGGGGCTGTTATTACCACTCATGGTTTTCTGTTCATGGTTGCAACATATCAGTTTCTTGAGTGTTTCTCACATGTTATGAATCCTCAAGAACCTTTTCTCACTTATCAGTTGACTTCAGTTGCTCTACATGGGTCTAGTCTTCATCCGATAGTTGTCTATATTTCTGATTTATTTGAGCATATCATTCTTATTCCAAAGAGGAAGATTATTTTAGAAATAATGATGGATAGGTTCACATTCCAAGCCCCAGGATACCTATGCACAGAAGAACTAGATTGATCCTGATTCTACCTGCTTAATTAGAGGGAGGGTTTTTTTCCCATGTGGTTTTTCCCCAACACCTTGTTTTTTAGCAGTTACTTTAATTTACTTGATGTAATGGGTGACCTATGGTCTTAGTTACTAGGGCCCATATATTGTCCAAGTTAGCATTCAGGGGGGTTGTTAGGATTATTAATCCTCCCTTGTCCAATTTGGTCATATGTCTAAATTGGGAGTCCATCCAGTCTATTTATAGTCATTAACACCATTGGGTCCAATTGGCCTAATTGGGGCACACGTTTCAGTTACTAAAGTGTGGGGAACACTAATTGAGGATCATTGCCACTGATTGCACTTGATTGAATTATTTTAGGAGCCTCCTAGACCAATCCCTACAATTTAGGAGCCACTGGGAGTGCCAAAACCAACCAAGGTCAGTTCAGTTGAGTTGATGACTGGTTAAGATAAGTTAGGAGTCAGTTACATTCAATTATGGTCCTCTACATTTAGTTAGCACTAGGTTTACTTAAATGAACTCAGAAGGGGCGCATTTCTCACCTACCACAGTTAGTTAGCCTTAGTCAACACTGAATGTAACACTTGAGTTGTGTTTTAGAACTTCGATGAACTCCGGTTATGGTTTAGACAAGGTTAATTAACTATTGAGTCCTCCAATAGTGATTTAGACAAGGTCTTAGTTACCTATATTCAAGTAGAGTCTAATCAATTCGAATTTCCTCATGTGGATTCGAATTGCTTGTGGCTATTAAAGCCATTGTACTTCATTATAATTATCTATCTAATTACTCTTTGATTAATGAAAAGCATTCACAGCTGCAAGCCATTTTTGCACTGTTTCATTCTTCAATAACTGAGTAAATTGTGTGATCTCTCATGTGAGTTGTGTGTTTTTCCACAGATCTATGTGCTCAATTTAATACATGTCTCCATCGGAAATTCGACAAGGCATTCCTTATGCCATTAGGAAAGAGAAGTCAAATTTTTGACTATATGGGAGTCAGAAATTTTACGGGGTTGGCATGTTGTCGAATATCCGACGATATGCCACCAACGACAAAAAAAATTGTTGTCGTCGAATTACTGACAGGCTTCTATCGAATTTTAGACATGGAAGCCGTCAGATTATGGGCTCAAATTCTGTTGTGTGATGTCATGAAAAGTTCCCTCCTCTTTATTGAAATTCCATGAAGAAAACAATAAGATAACACAAATTTTGGGTTCTTCACTTCATCTCTAGATTCCAAGAAAAAAGATTCAATATCAAAGATGCAATGGACAACATTTGCTAAAAAAAGTGATAAAAAGCTGATGCAAATAAAAAGATTATCACAAACTATGTATTGAATGTCAAGAGATTAATACAATTAATTATATTCACTTGCTATTATTTATTATTGCACCTATATTATCTCTAACGTGGTCATTATTTTCACACGTGTAAAGAAAAAAATTTATGCCTAGCTTGTCACAAATCAAAATTGGAAAACAAATTTGCTTCAAATGCAAGCTTGAATGTCTTCAAACTTAGAGGAGCAAGTTGCAATATGGTCAAGAAAATAGGAGTAAAAAGAGTCCAAAAGATATTTTATGTGTCTATAGGTATTAAAATGGCCGGCCATGTGTGTAAGTAATTCTATTTTGCTAGGTTAACTCTTCATTATAGCTATAAACACCAAAAATTTACTTTGGGTACTTGAACAATACTGAAATTTCACATGGGAAGAAACTTACCCCATAAGGTGTAATATAACGTCGAAATTGTTATGGTCATAATAATACACATCCCATCTTTGAAAATTTGAAAAATGAACATATTTACATATCAAATGATAAACTACTACAATAGCTTAACACTGAAGCTAACAATATAGTTCTCATCACTTAACCCAAACCACCAACAGTTTTCAGTTTGAGAAATTTTATCCTAACCATCAGGTCATTGCAAACCCAATAAGGGATGGGTAAAAAAATTCCTTATGTATCAACAAATGTATTAGCATGCATGTCATGTTAAGAAGAGCCTACTAAAATATCACTACAGAACTTATTGTCAGAAAACAACATCATATTCAAATCTGAAAAGCTCCAAAACACATTTATTCATTTTGTGTCATGTACAGTGTCATGATCATAATCAAGCAAATTGAGTGTCTGTCGGGGTGGCATAATATTCTTCTTTTTAAATGTCAATTTGAGTTCGATTGGATGCACATACTTGCAATTGGGGCATGAAGGAAAATCCTTCTAAACCATCACAAACATGTGACAATGTGCACATGTCACTGCAATCATTTCTCCTCTATTTTCATCAAAGATATTAGACTTGATTTCTTCCTTCCAGTTGCAAGTTCTTCCTTTTGTTGTTTCTTCGATTACTGGCCGTTTTCTGGAAGAATCATTTGGAGGTCCAACTGCATAGGCTAACATCCTGAAATTGGAATTATTTCTCTCGGATAATGCCAAGGATTCACTTTTGTGGCTCAATTGGAATAATATATTTTCTATCTTTGTAATCATTGATGAATTCAATGACCAACAAAATAAACCAGTAATAAAAGAGAAACACAAACCTAAAGGTGAATTCAATGACAAAACAACATTAAAAAAACCATGAATAAAAGAGAAACACAATATGTAATCAAGAAAAAAAAATAGAAGAAGGAAAGAAACATGAAGGTCTAAACGTTGCTTCCATTTTGGAGGCAGTGGAGACTCAAAGTGAAGCTCAATACCAATACTTAACAGTTTCAATTTCTGTACACCAACACCAATATCCACCATGTTTAGAATTTTGTCTGAATTCCAATTCCATTTTCTCTTCCTTGTTGTGTCTTCAAACATCTTCTTAGATCCTATAGGCCTCTAGTACTGAACCTTGAAAAAATATAAGGTTTCAAGGTGTCGACTAGGGTTTAAAGGAAAACAACCACAAGCTGGGGAGAGCAAATCTAAATCAATATAAGCTACAAATTCAAGTAAGAATTTTGAAATTTGCTCTCAAATTATATACAGAAACGTTGCTGACAGTTTGAGGTATATATTAACTATGGGAGAAACATTTGCACTGAATGTCATTGAATACTGTACAATTTCTCTAAAATCTAGAAGCCAATATTAAAATCCTTGGAAATTTCTCTACATATTAAATTGCTTATACAGTTACTTCATAATGTTCCACAACCCAGTGGTAGAAACAAAATGAGAATTCAATTGGAGTATAAACATATGGTATTTGCATTCATTAGGGTCTTAATTTAAAGCATTGAGAGCATGTAAGAGGAATGAATGTGGCAGGATTGTAAGAGATATCGTAGGTAAGCAGTTAGGTTAAACATGAATGAATCACTTACATGGAATGTAAACAGGCTGTTAAAAATCAAACATGGGAAAGGGTGAAATTGACATTCAATTCTTCTAAAATTAATAAAGCAAAAGTACGACACTGGGAGTCAAATACTAGGGCCTAAAATGGTAAGATAGATGAATGAATTCAACACTCACTACATGAACTGATAGGGCTACTCTAGATCACTCAACTAGTGACGCAGGCTCTGAAAACAATGTTAGTCTTTCATGCATTTTGTGATTGTTACCTGCCCCTCATAGAATTCCTCCTCGATTTAGTTGGTGTTGTAAGTGTATTCAATTGTTTTTTGCTGAAAAAATCCAAGAAATCGAGCCAAAACAAGAGGAACTTCAAATCAATATGTTGCTAAAGTTGTAGTTGAGCAATGAACCCTTCTAATAGAGATGAATACTCAACAACATTAGCATCCATATCTTCTCCCATTGCACGCAGAAAAACTTTCATAAGTTGTAATGAGGACTTTCTGCCTCCACTAACCCAAACCCTCAACTTTTGAGGTTCTCTTTTGGACTTTTTCCTTGAATATGTTTCACCTCTATAGCAAATAAGTGCAAAAATTCACACACTAGTGTGAGATACATAGAATAAATATGTCAAATATCTAACAAAAAAGTTGGCCCTATGACCTACTATTATCAATAAAGAGACCAAATTACATGGACGAGGAAAAGGGAAACAATATACCTCACCTTCATTTCATGGGAACTTTCATATAATCTATCCCTATGGATCCTAAAGCATAAAATGAGATTAAATAATGAAAACAATGTTTTATATAAATGATGAGATCGTTCCCTAAGAAGCGATTTCTCTAGAATCGCAATAAGGTACCTTTCATGATAAACTATAATTCAATCAAGGTCTCTTGCTTCTTCCATTTCATCCAAAAAGTCCACTCATGAGTACTCAAGAACTCCGGACATGAGATAGCGTTGTAGATTTGTGACAAAATGGTTCATTTCATTTATTAGTGTTTGACATCGTCCTAAAATGGCTACAAGTTGTTGGTTCCCACCACCATCCCTAGTGGAAAATAGGCGAGCAATAGAGCAGTTTGGCTTCATAGTCTTCCATGTAGCGCTCAGAGTATGTTCCACACGTTTAAGCTTCCAAAGAAAGTTAAAAATTTTAAGGTACCTGGCCATCACAGGCTCTATAAAATGGTATTCAGAGGATCTTTGCATTATATTCAAGTGAAAAACATCCCACCCCCTGTCTCCATGAAAGAATAAAGGCACCAAGCATAAAATCCAGTCCTTTGCACAAGGTTTAATAAGAAGGGACTCTAATAAGTCCCCAATCTCTTCTTTGCTGAGGAAAGAGAGGATCTACAAACATAAATTGCATTAATAGATTCAAACAAAAAGTGATCTCATGGTTTACATGCCCATTCAATATGTGTCTATTAAACCATGAATGTTGAAATCCCATAACACCTACGCTAATCCCCCTAAATGATAGTCACAAATTTGAAAAGAACATGACCACTCTGTATTAGGAGCAAGTGGAGGTAGTCTTGCATAGATTATCTAACTATCCCAAAAGTATTAAAGCAACAAAAAAACATTCTCATAAGGTCATTCCCCCCTCTAGAAATAGCATATTTACAAAGAAAGCAATGCCTTTGTTCTTTAGATACATGATGCTTTCTCCTGAAAATAGCACGAGCGAATTCACCAAGAATAGCAACAACTTTACTCCACCAAAAGAGAGAAGCCTCATCATGCAAATATTTTACCTGCCATGCAATGAAATTAAGGTCTTATGTAGCACTAAACTCCATGCATCAATCTCCATCTAGAACACTGGATTGAGGGTTATCTCCATATGTTAGGTTGATGTTATCCTTAAAAACAAGGAGCTAAGCATAATGTCTATCATGCAACCAAACTTAGCAATTGAGGGAATAAATGGGGCATGTTAACGACGTGGAAAGTGCTCAAATCACATTTATAAAAAACATATTCATCCACATACCAAGTGTTGAAAGTGATGCATATGAAAAACTGAATTTTCTCTCTTGTAGGTGTTGCACTTTCCCCCTTTTGAGAAACTGATATGGGCTTAAGATAAGCATCAAATGAAGCTAAACCGATCCTCAAATGGTGTGATGTTCTCATGTTCACCTTCACCTGTTCATGCTCACACCCACATCTTCAAATCCTTCCTTGCGGGTTGAAGGGTTAGTGAGTGCTGCACTCAACCTCATTTATGTCCTCATGTCGACTATCCTCTGCTTCCAATACTGAAATCGAGGAGTTAAACTAATCCAGTGTATCATTCAAGAGTTTCCTTCAATCTTCAAGAGCATCATGGCTCTTTCCTACCGATGTCGATGTTCTGTTTATAATTAGATCCATGGCAAATCAAGTAACCCTAAAGCTAACTTCCACTTGCTCATGTTTGCCGAAAGAGACCTTCTACATGGCCAGAAAACTGAAATACAAAGGTGATGATACGTGTCACGTCCCCATGCCTCCGACCGGAGAAGAGGACGCAACCCATGCCATTAACCATCTGGGCTAAGGGCCACATGAACATGTACATGCACAAAATTGCTGAAACAGAATGCTGAACGAGAATACATTGAAGTAAAACATGCACAAATGCCATTGTTTATCATACACAGCTATAGAATATGCACACATGAGTACTTATCATGCACAGATGCAATTATTCAACATACATAGCTACAATTATGTATCTTGCACAATGGAATTAACGTGCATAGATTCAAGCATTCATTCAACATGTTCAACATTATCATTAACCGAAATATAGTTGCAGAAGTAAAGATGTGCAAAATCACTTATCTTATGGAAACTTCGCTCCGCAACCAGCTACGTCGCTGCAACGTTCCACCCAACCATAGGCCAGCACGCTCCTTAATTTCTCAGTAGCGCTGCCACCCCCAAGCTGGGCATGATTCTCCAAGGAATAAGGGAACTAGCAGGCTGACACATAGCCAAGGATACACAAAACATAGCCAAGCCAACCCAGTTGGGTTTATCAGGCCATCCAGGAGTTGGGAAAGGCTCAATTCTAAGCTGGTGAGCTCATTACGGAGCCAAGAACACCTACACTAGAACTAGCCTGAATTCTAAGACACCCACACACACCCAACACAAGGAATCAGTCCCTTCTCTGCTACATAGTCCCTCAGGCCTTGCATTCCCTTCCAGTGCTATTCAGGGGTTATGGAGAAGAAAGCCAGCCCTCTAGCTTTGTATGTGTGGTTTCCAGCCACCAGGTTTGTCAAGCAAAACTAAGCCCCCATCCCTGCTCCCTACATAGTTCGAAGACCAACCATTGCACGTATGCAATCAATCAGCTGATACAGCTTAAGACAGGGAAGACAAATTCTGAGTCATTCTTGGCCCTATCGTGGCCAAAATGACTCTCAAGCGAATTTACAACAGTCCCCAAAATGTAAGGAAGATCACAGCAACCACATCCAACAACGTGGGGAAAATCAACGACCCAATCTGAACAATGAAGTCACCAAGGAACTTACACAATCCGGGATGGAAAGCCAATCGAGTTCACAGCATGGGGAAGACCACAACCCCGAAGCTTATCAGTGAGCACATCTCACAATAGGGGAAAACAACAGCTCGCCCTTGGGCAACGAAGTCACTGGTAATACATACATAAACCACGCAGAGGAAGAGAAAAAAAAATACCGACTTCCAAACTGAGCATGAATTGGGCAGACTCCTGCGCGTAAGGGTAATGAGCAGACAACGGTCCCTGCGTGAGGACGAATAGCTCCCAGCTTGTGCGTGGGTGAACAGACAATGGAGAGGATGCAGATTGGAGTGCACCAGCGTTCCAGCACTGTTGTGGAGAGAAATGAATGTGTCTGCATGAGTGATGAGAACCAAAAATGAATGAAGGCATGAGCAGTTCATCATAGGCATGGGGAGGATAGTCTGTCCATGGGTGGAGTGTGCGCGTAGGCTAGGACTGACATTCCGGCCACCCCACTCCCAAAAACAATAACTGCCATAACTTCCCCCAGCTACCAGCAGAAATTCTTAGTGAAAGTGGTTGGGTAAGGCGAGGAAAGAAGACACATGGGTATTTTCCCTCATTGGCCCAAGGTTTGACAAATTCCCCCACATCCTTATCCTTGTGAAAATCATGCCCCTTTCTCATTTTAGTTGCCGCGATCGTAGCTGGTCGGGTTCATTTAATTAATTATAGATGCATATTTACATGATGACAAACATAATATATGCCGCATGCCCCGATATACCATCGGTGACAAATTTAAATCCAAAACATAGCATAACCGATCAATGGTGGGGCCTTGGCCTTTAGATCCACACCGTAATCATTACAGTATATACATCATGTACATTTAATGCAACGAGGTCAAAAATGGGGCATTACATTCCCCTCCCCCTTCAATAGCACTGTCCTTAGTGCTTACAAAATTGAACAAAATGCTACACTGGTATCTCCTCAGTGTTCCGCAAAATTGAACAAAAATGGATGTGCCAATCGCATGGAATCCTCCAGCTCCCATGTAGCCTCTTCAGGTCCGAAGTGCTCCCATTGCACCTTTACCTGAACTATGGCTCGGTTCCATAGCATTGTGACCTTCCTGTCGAGGATGCGCATTGGCTCGATTCGGAACTCTCCCTCGGGTTCCACCTGAATCACATCCCAATTTATCACATGGTTAGGATCATGTACATATCTCTTAAGCAAAGAAACATGAAAAACATTATGAGCCCTAGTGCTAGCAGGCAATGCAAGTCTATATGCAACTGGCCCTATTCTTTCAAGCACTTCAAACAACCCACAATATCTAGGTGACAACTTGGCACAACTACCAAGCTTCAAGGAAATCTTCCTTGCCCTCACTCTGAGGTAAACATGATCCCCAACTCTGAACTCCCTATTCACCCTATGCTTATCTGCATAGATTTTCTATTGATCCTGTGCTGCTTTCAGCTTCTGCCTGATCCTTACAACCTCTTGCTCCCTTTCCCTGAGCAATTCCGGTTCGAGCACAATCCTGTTCACTGGATTATCCCAAGTCACTGGTGTCCTACACCTTCTTCCATACAAATATTCATACGGACTCGTCCCCAAGGATGCCTGTTGTCCATTGTTATAAGCGAACTCTACCAAGTGCAAGTAATATTCCCACTTGGTTGGTTTGTCCATTACGTACATGCGAAGCATATCTTCAAGCACCTGATTAACTCTCTCTATCTGACCATCTGTCTGAGGGTGGTATGCAGTGCTGAAGTTCAGCTTTGTACCCAAATCTGCAAACAATCCCTTCCAAAAGTTGGAAGTGAACTTGACATCCCTGTTGGTGACTATTGCCTTAGGAAATCCATGCAATTTGAATATCTCCTTCATGAAGATCTTTGCAATGTCGCCAGTCTCATACATAGACTTAACCGGTATAAAATGTGTTTCCTTAGTCAACTTGTCCACCACAACCATGATAGAATCATGTTGTCTCCAAGTCATCAGCAATCCTGTAATAAAATCCATGGAAATAACTTCCCATTTCCATTCTGGAACTGGCAAAGGCTGCAACAAACCTGTTGGATGTTGATGCTCAACCTTTACCTGTTGACATTTTATACACCTTGAAATGTACTCAGCCATATTCGTTTTCATTCCCGGCCAAAAGTACTACTTTCTAGCTGTAGCAATTGTCTTCTGATATCCTGGGTGACCAGAATACGGAGCTTGATGGATTTCATCCATAACAAATCTCCTCAAATCTGCTACATTCGGAATATAAATTATGCCTTTATAAGTGAGAAGTCCATCTTCTTCCAATTTATATCCCTCATACCTCTTCTCAAGACTGTGCTGCTGCAACTTGTCTTTTACCTGCTCATACAATTCATCACCAGCAGCATGACTAGCAATCTGCTGCCTCAAATCTGATTGGCAATTACTAAGAGATGCCACATGCATTTCCTGTACCTTCATGCTGAGTGCATCAGCTACCTTATTCTCTTTCCCCTTTATGTGCTTGATTTCAAAATCAAACTCACATAAAAATTCCAGCCATCTTGCTTGCCTAGCATTCAGAGTAGGCTGATCAAACAAATACTTCAGTCCACAGTGATCTGTTCTGAGCTCAAATCTCCTACCCATCAAGTAATGTCTCCACATCTTGAGAGCATGTACTATGGCTGCAAGCTTTAGATCATGAGTGGCATAGTTCATCTCATGCTCCTTCAACTTTCTTGACTCATAACATATCACATGGTTGTCTTGCATAAGGACTCCTCCTAGCCCTTGTCCGCATGCATCGGTACAAACCACAAAATCCTTCTCCGGATTTGCAACCTTCAATACTGGTGCATTGGTGAGAAGGTTCTTCAATCTCTGGAAGCTTTCTTCACACCTCGATGTCCATTCGAACTTCATCCCCTTCTTTTGCAAAGAAGTGATGGCATGTGCAACTCTGGAGAATCCCTCAATGAATCTACTATAGTATCCTGCAAGTCCCATGAAAGATCTTACATCTGTCACATTTCTTGGAGTAGGCCAATTCATAATGGCTTCTATCTTTTCAGGGTCCGCAAATATACCCTCCTCTGAGATAATGTGACCCAAATATTGAATTCTATCTCTATAAAAGTCACACTTGCTCAGTTTTGCATACAACTGATGCTCGTTGAGCAAATTCAATGTCAATATCAAATGCTCTTCATGCTCTTCCTCATTCTTAGAATAAACAAGAATGTCATCAAGGAAAACAAGAACAAACTTGTCCAAATACCTGCTGAAGACACTATTCATAAGGCACATAAATGTAGCTCGTGCATTCGTGAGACCAAATGGTACCACTACCAACTCATAATGCCCATACCTTGTCCTGAAGGCTGTCTTATGAAGGTCTTCATCCTTGATTCTCACCTGATGATAAGCAGACCTCAAGTCAATCTTGGAAAATACCTTTGCTCCTCTCATTTGATCAAAGAGGTCATCAATCCTAGGCAAAGGATATTTATTCTTCACAGTAACCTTGTTCAATTGTCTGTAATCAATATACAACCTAAGTGTACCATATTTCTTCTTTACAAATAGAACTGGTGCTCCCCAAGGAGACACACTCAGTCGGATATATTTCTTTTCCATCAACTCTTGCAGTTGCATCTTCAACTCTAGCATCTCCGGTGTGCTCATCCTGTAGGGTGCCTTGGACACTGGTGCTGCTCTTGGCACAAGTTCAATAGTGAAATCAATGTCCCGCTTTGGAGGGAGCCCTGGAATCTCATCAGGAAACACATTCCTAAATTCCCGTAACACCTGATAGTCCTCCAACCTAGGAGTTTCATCTCTCGTTTCCTCCAAAATCTGAGCTGCATACAACTGGCAACCCTTCCTACAGAAATTCTTTAACTGCATTGCTGAAACCTGCCTTACTGAAATTACCTTTGGAATACCTTTCACAACTACTAGGTTCCCTTCTTCATTCATGCATTCAAAAGTCTTATTGTATCAATCAAGCTTCACCCTGTGAGCTTCTAACCAATCCATTCCAATGAGAACATCATAGGAATCAAGCGGTAGAACATTCAGATCTACACAAGTGACCAATCCATTCATGACCAATGGACATTTCTGTACCACTTCACTGACCTTTGTCTTAGTTCCAGTGGCTAGCTGGACTAACCAAGACTTTCTATGCCTTACTTTCTTAAAGGCACAAATATCCACTACTCTAGGAGTAATGTAACTGTACGTAGAACCAAGGTCAATCAAAATAGAAATAGACTGCTCAACAATATTACCTGCTACTTCAACCATTGCTGACTGGTGATATGCTTGAAGGTCCTCCAGTGCTGCATAAATCCTAGGAACTACCCTTGCTACTTGACCCACTGTTTCTGCTTCTTGAATGTTATAAGCTGGCCTTGCACTCTCATTCTCGAGTGGACAATTCCTGCGCATGTGGGGTCCTCCACATTTCCAACATTGAAGTGGCCCTCTATTTTGTTGTGGATCTTTAGGCTTTTCTCTTGCCACTCCAACCGGCTTGCTTATAGCTTGAGATGACTGCTTTTGATGATTCTTGAAGCTAGAAGGTTTGAAACCTTTCTTCCTTTGGTCAAACTTCTCATTCTTCTTGTCCTTCCATGCCTTATGGTAATCTGGCCTACCTTTGCTTTGCTCATAGCAATACTTGGCTTTTCTTATTGCTTCTTCAAGAGTTCTTGGTTCATAAAACTCAATTCTATCTTTGTAAGACTGAGGTAATCCACTCAGAAAACGCTGGACCTTCACTTTTTCATCTCTGATGTACCGAACATACCTCAACAGCTCCAAAAACTTATTTCCATACTCTTCCATGGTCTGCTGTCCCAATCTCAGCTCATGGAACTCCTTAATCTTGTCATCATAATACCTGTCAGAGAGGTATTTCTGCTTGAAATACTTCTTGAATTGTTTCCACTTAAGTCTCCTTTCACTGATCATCTTTACTTGCTTGAAGTGTTCCCACCAAATGGATGCTCTTCTATTCAGATTAAATATGGCAACTCTTGCCTTCATGTTTCCTGAGTAATCATGCACTTGAAAGTAATTCTTTATCCCAAGAAGCCAAGCTTCAGCCTCTTGTCCAGTCTTTACCTCACCATCAAATGTAGGAGGTTTAGCTTTCTTAAATTCATCTCGAGTGCGATCCCTATGGTGTCTCTTTCTCTTTCTTTTATGAGAAGAAGAGCTTGAATCCCCGCTGGATTCTTCAGAATCAGATGATCCACTAGAAGTCTTTCTCCTTCTCCTAGTACTGCTCTTACTGCCTTCTGGTCTTGCGGTACCTCGTCCCGAGTCTATCTTTCTATGTAAGTCTATCAAACTCTGCAACATAGCAGAATTCAACTGGTGCTGCTCTTCCTGGGATTTGATCAAGCTTCTCATGGTGGCTGCAACATCTGACGGTGTCTCTTGGAATCTCCTTCCATTAGACTCAATGTCATCATTTCTATTATGGACATTTTCTCCCATGGCATCTTCTGCTCACCCATGAGAATCTTGAGCATCATACCCATCATGGGTTCTCATACTGAACCACCACTTACTTGTCAAACTGCACCACCTGGAATACTTCCCTGGAAGGTGACTATGACTCTGCAGACGTGTTAGTAACACAATTGTTAGATGCATAACATTGATATAAATCAGCACTACTTACCTTCTCCTGGAAAAATTATAAAATTACAAGTTTTTCCCAAAACATAGAAATTTCTTCATCAAAGAATGTCTATCTAAGGGGGACGACGGGTGTCAAGGGGGCTTTCCCCCTTGTGGCCGGGTCGAGGGCAGCGCCCTCGTTTTTTTTTTTTTTTGGGTAAATCATTGGTTTTCGCGCAATCTGGCGCATAAGATCGCTGCCACTTTCTCCTGTTCAGCCTTGAAAAATCCACTAAAAACAGTTGAAATCTACTAGAAAAATCCCATGAAAAACTCAAACTTTCCTTATGCAGAATCAGCTCTCATTTCCACTATTGATCCGATGTTTCGGCAGCCCGAATCACTAATTCCTCCGCTGTATCGACGATTGAAACAAATAAATTTTTTCGATGTACATCGGCTGTCGAGTCCGCTAAGCACTAACGTCAGAAATCGGGTGTTCTAACCCTTCAGAAGGTTAGTCCTTTCGGCAGCCGCAATGGTGGAACATGATCTTCTTTCTCCTTCCGATCGGCGGCACAACCTGTTCGGCACGGCAGACTAGTGATTTTGTCTACCGAAACGGCGATGCACGTAATCCTATCTTCTTCCGATCGGCCGCTATTTTTCCTTACTTACACGAATCTTCTAACTTAATTTCACAGCGCCAGCAGCCTTTTCACATCAGAAGTCTAGTGCTCTAGACTTCCGCAACGGCGAACGCACAATCAGCTATTTTCTTTCGATAGCCGCTTAATGTTCCTTAGAAAAATTTTAAACTTTCAGCGTCGGCAGTCTTTCCACATCGGAATCCTAGTGCCTTTGGCTTCTGCAACGGCGGCACACCAAAGACGAACTCCTTCCGATGGCCGCCCTTTACTTAGAGAAATTTTAAAACTTTTCTTGCGACGTCGGCTGTCGCTTCTCATCGGAAGACTTAGTAATGTTGGCTTCCAAAACTGCGGCTCACGAATCGCTAACTTCTTCTTCCAGTCAACAATTTCTGCCTTAGAAAAAATTTTAAACTTCCTTCCGTCGGCGAACAATTCCATCTGCAACCACAACGGTGGCTCCTCAGCCTTGATCTTCCTCCGATCGACGACACAACTCGATCGATATTGGCAGCCTTTCTTCTCGTCGGAAGACTTAGCGATTTGGACTTCCGCAACGACGGATGCTTGATCCACTAAGCACTTCTGCGTCGGCGAGTTAGTCCTTCGACAACCGAAACGACGGAATGGAAACCACTAACTCTTCCCTTCCATCAGAAGTCTGTTCCTCTAATCCGTTCCGATGATCCGACCGTTCAACACTTAGACCAATTTTTTTAAATTTTACAGCCATTCAAATTATGATTTCTGCTGGGCAGAATGAAATACAACCTCTGTCACTGCATCCTTCATGGCTCATGCAGGTCCATGCTGCAACATGAGCTCTGATACCACTAACTGTCATGTCCCCATGCCTCTGACCGGCGAAGAGGACGCGACCCATGCTGTTAACCATCCGGGCTAAGGGCCCCATGAACATGTACATGCACAAAATTGCTGAAATAGAATGTTGAATGAGAATACATTGAAGTAAAACATGCACAATGCCATTGTTTATCATACACAACTATAGAATATGCACACATGAATACTTATCATGCACAGATGCAATTATTCAACATACACAGCTACAATTATGTATCTTGCACAGCGGAATTAACGTGCATACATTCAAGCATTCATTCAACATGTTCAACATTATCATTAACCGAAATATAGTTGCAGAAGTAAAGATGTGCAAAATCACTTATCTTATGGAAACTTCGCTCCGCAACTAGCTACGTCGCTGCAACGTTCAACCCAACCATAGGCGAGCGCGCTCCTTAATTTCTCAGCAGTGTTGCCACCCCCGAGCTGGGCATGATTCTCCAAGGAATAAGGGAACTAGCAGGTTGACACATAGCCAAGGATACACAAAACATAGCCAAGCCAACCCAGTTGGGTTTATCAAGCCATCCAGGAGTTGGGAAAGGCTCAATGCTAAGCTAGTGAGCTCATTACGGAGCCAAGAACACCTACACCAGAACTAGCCTGACTTCTAAGACACCCACACACACCCAACACAAGGAATCAGTCCCTTCTCTGCTACACAGTCCCTCAGGCCCTGCATTCCCTTCCAGTGCTATTCAGGGGTTGTGGAGAAGAAAGCCAGCCCTCTAGCTCTATCTGTGTGGTTTCCAACCACCAGGTTTGTCAAGCAAAACTAAGCCCCCATCCCTGCTCCCTACATAACCCGAAGACCAACCATTGCACATATGCAATCAATCAGCTGATACAGCTTAAGACAGGGAAGACAAATTTTGAGTCATTCTTGGCCCTATCATGGCCAAAATGACTCTCAAGCGAATTTACAACAGTCCCCAAAATGTAAGGAAGATCACAGCCAACAACGTGGCAAAAATCAATGACCCAATCTGAACAATGAAGTCACCAAGGAACTTACACAGTCCGAGGATGGAAAGGCAACCGAGTTCACAGCATGGGGAAGACCACAGCCCCGAAGCTTATCAGTGAGCACAGCTCACAACAGGGGAAAACAATAGCTCGCCCTTGGGCAACGAAGTCATCGGTAATACATACATAAACCACGCAGAGGAAGAGAAAAAAAATACCGACTTCCAAACTAAGCGTGAATTGGGTAGACTCCTGCGCGTGAGGGTAATGAGCAGACAACGGTCCCTGTGTGAGGACGAACAGCTCCCAGCTTGTGCGTGGGTGAACAAACAATGGAGAGGACATGGATTGGAGTGCACCAGCGTTCCAGCACTGTCATGGAGAGAAATGAATGTGTCCGCGAGAGTGATAAGAACCAAAAATGAATGAAGGCGTGAGCGGTTTAGCGCAGGCATGGGGAGGATAGTATGTTCACGGGTGGAGTGTGCGCGTAGGCTAGGACTGACAGTCCGGCCACCCCACTCCCAAAAACAATAACTGCCATATCTTCCCCCAGCTACCAGCAGAAATTCTTAATGAAAGTGGTTGGGTAAGGAAAGGAAAGAGGACACATGGGTATTTTCCCTCATTGGCCCAAGGTTTGACAAATTCCCCCACATCCTTATCCTTGTGAAAATCATGCCCCTTTCTCATTTTAGTTGCCGTGATCGTAGCTGGTCGGGTTCATTTAATTAATTATAGATGCATATTTACATGATGACAAACATACTATATGCCGCATGCCCCGATATACCATCGGTGACAAATTTAAATCCAAAACATAGCATAACCGATCAATGGTGGGGCCTTGGCCTTTAGCTCCACATCGTGATCATTACAGTATATACATCATGTACATTTAATGCAACGGGGTCAAAACCGGGGCATTACAATACGGAAGTTGTAGGGCCATCCTTAACAAACATGTACGTTCGGTCCATCCAATGGACCAACAACGAAGTCAATGGTTGACTTCGCTATTGGTCCGTTGGATAGACCGAATGTACATGTTTTTTAAGCTTAGGCAAATTGTAGAGCTTCAGGACGCCAAAATAACTAACAGGAAGGCATTAACTATTTGACTACCAAAATAATGTGGAGATGCAGGCACGTGGTTGTTTTTTTTACCGCACCGACATATGAGAAATCAAATCTAGAGTATCAAGACTACTTCTCCATTGTTTGTAATAATACATATTAAAAGCTAAGTTGAATCTTATTATTTATTTAATTTATTAAATGAAATAATTAAATTTCCAACTTTCCACCTGGTAGAAAATCTGGAACCAGATTCAATATTTTTATGAAGAGAATGAATCTTTAAATTATCAATAATTCTTGGAATATTGAAAGGAGGTAAGCATTTATTATTAGCTAAGACCATAATGAAAAAAAAATGAGAATGAATCTTTTAAATATTAACTATGCTTGAAACATTATGATGAAAATGAATTTTATTGGAAATTTGGAATATTGAAAAGATGTAAGCATTTATCATTACCTAAGATTATAATGGAAAATATGATAAAAGTCATTTTTCCAAAGAAATTCACATTTTGTATTAAAATTTACAGTTAAAAAAACAAATTATATATTGATTTACAGATAGAAAATTTTATTTCATTTCAAGATATTTAGTCTATAACAACAAACATTTTAAATGGAATATAAATAACAAATTCACAAATAATAACCTGGCTAATTTCTGAGAAATATTGACTTATGTAAATAGTAAATATTTTTTACTCCAAGTGTTACCTGAGCAAGAATTCAGAATAGCATTTACATCAAATCTACAAATAATAGCTCCCATGAGAAAGGACATGCAAGAAATGAGCCATAATGATTAAACAATGAACTCATAAAATTCAAAAACAGTGCAATTATGTCCCTAATTACAACAATTAGCCAAACCTCGCTACAAAAGCTTTATCTACAAATATCTCTATACATATGGAGTATAATAAGAAGAAATATAGATACAAATATATCTATACATATGGAGTATAAAAAGAAGAGATGTGGATACAAATATATCAATACATATGGAATATAAAAAGAAGAGATATGGGATACCCAATTACAAGACAACCCAAACAATAACTATGAATATATTAAAGAGCATAACCAACCTTTTCACAAGTCTCCTGCAACAATAACTATGAATATATTAAAGAGCATAACCAACCTTTTCATAAGTCTCCTGCCATTGCAGAGATAAATTATGACCATTTGATGGATTTTCTATCTTTAGTTTTTTTGTCATCCATATAGCTTTGCTTTGGCATATAAAACATCCATCAAACCCACCATGCTTCCTCTCCTTACCCAACAGATCATATTGAGGAAGGTGGAAGGTTCTATTGTGTAGGTAAATCATTTACAGATATATTTGCAATTTTATCTTCAATCCATAGATATCTGCAAAATAATGAAAAAAAAATTATTACCAAATATTTTTGGAGCCCTCAACTAAACTAAACTAACCTAGAATACCAATGTTTTAGAATTTGAGCTCCTGTAAAAAGCAGAATCATTCAAACAATTTTCATTTAAGAATCTTCCTCCAAAATTGAATGAAAACAACTGCAAAAAATCACATACGTTTTTTATGTAAAAGGATGGGGGCTAAAAATTCCAAAATCTCATATAGGTTTCAGAAATTTCCAAAATGGTCTTTAATTTTGTGAATTGTAGTATGTCCCTCCACCATCTATTTGCAACATCGACCTATTGCACAAAGGGTGCTATGACTTATTCACGTTGCAATATGGTCGGTGGGGCTGCGGCTTTGCGAGATGTGACCTTGATACGTTGACATATATGTCTTTTGATTTGCCTTCTTTACCTCCTCCATCAAAGGGAAGTTAAGGAAATTACAGCTCGTGTGCAAAAGCTTGATACAACTCATTTATGGAGAACCCGTGTATCCTCCAATGGAACCCCGCCCAGTACGATAAGAATCAAGCGGATTAAAGAGACTCCCTCGACCTTTTTGTTCAGCAATTTCAACCTTTGGTTATTAAAATTGATATATTCCCACTTGTTGTTGCTTGTAAATAAAGTAGGACCTCCCTTGTTTACCTTTCTCTCTCTGTCAAAACATATCCTCCATTGCTTTTTTGGGAGAAAAGTAAACATATCCTCCATTCCATTGATCTATACAGAGCCATCGATAGCCATGTGTGCGTGCACCCTTATGAAGTTATCTGGCCAGGGAAGGCACTATTGATCTTGAATTGATTGGGTTGTTGTGGGATCCCTTTCTTCACACCTAGAAATCTCGCCTCAATGAATGAATAAACTAATAATCGTTCAAGATTGCCAAAGATGCTCCAACTCAACTTATCCCCCTCTCTTATTTTGCACAAAGTCTCATGTACTGAAGCACTGAGGTGGATGCTTCAAGCTCATAAACATCGTTGTCATGGACTCCACCCTTCTTCTTAGCCTTTGTAGATGCCATGCCATACCTCCAATCAACAATGGACAAAATCAAATCTTATTCATATCAAACTTTTCCATTAACTGGGTTTTTCCCTTCTTATAAACTAAAAGGTTTCCTTAATGAATGGATGAAATAGAAACCCATCAACTGAAATGATTAAAAATAATATGAAGTCGTTAAAAGAAAATCTCAATAAGAAAACAAAATCTTCAAAGTTAGGGAAGTCATGGGCGAAGTCAGCATACTGATACTAATAATATAATAGATGCAACAGTTGTGTCGCCGCCACCATTAGTGTAGTCTCTGGCAAAGTTGCCAGACTCTCGGCATCTTTGTAACAGATTCCACCACTGCCTCCAGCACCTTGTCCTCCATAAGGCCATCCCAAGGTAACTCTCCGGGCATCGTTGTAGCCAAGGCCGCAATATTTTCCATAGAGCCACTTCCATGTATACATCAAGTAATTATATTTAAATTTATTTATAAGGAAACTGTAACCCATGTCAATCTAAACGAAAACCACAGAATAAATGCAGAGAATGAACAGTACGTAAAAAGAACTCGATTCACACTCTATTTGTATCATCATTATCATATTGTAGATATAATACATTTCCTCAGAAAACCCACAAGGAAACATAAGTGAAAATGGCGGAATTAATAGTATTTACCAGAGGTGAAGTTATATTTAGGGGTCCAATATTGAGGGAAAACACCTTCTATATGCAGCTTGTTATAACAAATGAGGTCAGAGATAAGTAATCGTATGCAGAGTTGTTATCCTCTATATTCATTTTCAGTCATATCGTCTATGATAGGATAAGGAGAGTATGGATGATAGGTGTACCTTGATCCTGATGATGCAGTGAGGGAGTTCTAATCTAGCTTATATTCAATATCTACAAACCATCATGAAAGCAGAATGGATGCATACGAATGACAACCACGCATGTGGCTGCATCCCATCTCTTCGAGTGAGCATTTTATTACGCTGACCTTTACATTGAGGTAAAGAGATAACAAAACAACCAAATATAACAAATGCCACTAAATTTTGGCTAAATGCATGTGGTTGTTTTTCATTGCACCAAGGGACGAGGAATCTTCAATAGTGGCTTCAGACCAATGTTCATAGAAACAACACCTTCAGAGGTTGTTGTAGAGTTATATATGTTCCATTTGTGCTTTCTGTAGAGACTTGATGTGGTTATGCTTGTTTAGTCTTATGTCTGTCTCTCACTGCTTCATGGTGACTAGTGGAGGGAGAAATCAAACAATGATGAATGCTTTATTGAAGGACAATGACATGAAACTGGGGACGGTGCATTAAAATGATCTCATAGGAAGTTGATAGGAGATAGGGTTGTGAATCAAGTCGTGCCCAGATGAGAAGATGGATCCAAATGAAGCGTGAAGGGGAATCCTTGTGAAGATTTGTTACCAAAAAAAACCACGTGAAAATAGCAACCCGGTTCTGAGCTCCATTTTGAAAGAAACTTTGCGTGAAAAAACACAAGACAAGTGTCAGAAACCCATTCGCCAGAACGACTAGGAATCAAATCTATAGTAGCGAGGCTTCGTCTCCATTGTTAAACACCTTCGGCGTAATGATAGCATAGTTGTGCATAATTTAATTGGAATTTGTGTTATGATGGTATATAGAAATCAACTAATTCCTCCATGGAATGAAAATTCTCCACAATATATTCAAGCAAGAATGCCACTAACTGAATGTAAGAATAAAGCATACTCAGTTGAAGGGCTTACTTCCTCTGCAGCGTTGATGGATTTAAAGCCACACTTGAATGACTTTGAAATGTGGCTTGGACATTTCAATATCACCAACATCACAAAAGGTATAAATTTATTTCAAGAATTTGTCTAATAATATACCCTTTGCTGGGGGAGAAACTAGAATTTCTTCACATTTTTCACTATGGTGTTTGTGTTCTTTCTCATATCATGAAGCACACAGCAATGGAACTACCACAATTTTCCTAACAATAAGTGACATTCATCCATAAGGATCACATCACACAAGATTTCATCTTTGTATTAATCAATGTGAAAAAACATTTCACACTAGGTTGTAAATTCCACTTTATACCCTTTTAAACCAAAATAAGTTGTATAATTAAACATGTTTCTATCATGCCAACCCCAGGGGCCTAGATTTTCTACCATCTCAATTACTACCATATTTTCGATATTTCCAAAATCAATTATCACTTTATTACAATTGCCTCTAGACTTACATTTGGTTTTGAAGATATTTTTCTACAACTACATATCTTCTTTTGTTATTTGTTGTCGTAATTGTGTCATATTCACATTGTGCATCATCGAGATTTCACCTCTCCTGTGATTGTTTCTTTTAGTGTATTCTCTCCTTTCCTTATCCTTGTCTAATTGAGTCCTATCCTAATTTCCTTGTGTACTACCTCTTTTCAAACATTCATATGATATATGGACTTCATCTCCACAGCTATAGTCGTAAACCTTTCTTGTATATCCACCAACAATATAGCATTTTCTTCATAATCCTCCTCAATTTGTGAGTAAATTTATTCCAATCCCCTTATTTATAAACATTCTCATCGTGCAAATCTATTGTAAATAGTCTTAATTTTCTTAATTTCCTCTTACTACCTCAACGACCTTTACCTCTCCTTGTATTTCTTTTGTTGTCTTTCCACATGATCTTTTCTCCTTCCCTTAATACTAAGGGATATTACACTTTTTATATTTTTAATCCCAATTCATATTGAATTTCATATTTCAAATAATTTGCATACCTAGAAACCCTTTAATTTTCATCTTCATTGCAACTTCTGTGGATTAAAATTCAATACAATCCCTTTGTATACTTTATCATACTTTGATCAATTTTCCTCACTCTACATCTATCTAAATAGCACCTATATGTATTCAACTAGAAAAATATTCCCCTCCACTTGGATGCCATCTTATTATATGTCCTTATCTTCTCTTTATTTAAATAGCCTCTCTCACAGGTACAAAAATCCCCACAAAATAGTAGCATGTCCCTCAATTTGCTAATGACAAACTTAACTCAATTTGAGTCTTTGAAGTTCTTGTACTATAATTACCATTCAATCTCGGTAATCTAATCGACCAACTCTACTACTTTTAGGCTCCCATCATAGTAGGAAACTTCAACTTTAGCAGTCCTATTACTATTCATTAATCTTAATAATCGAGCTTTTGCATCTCCTCAGTGTTCATGTTCTTATTCATATTCACATATTCTTCTAAACTTCAGGCTTATGCTTATCCACTTTGTTGTCTTATTTCTAACTCTTTAATTCTTCTTATAAATTCTTGTATATCTTGATTTATGCTTTCTCCACTACCTCTGCTTGCCATCATTGCAAGTCTAGTTCGATAATATCTCACAATACAAGGTTTTTCAACCTTCACAACTCATGTGTTACTTCTCAATTATTTATTTCCCATGGATTCAACATGCTCTAGTACCAAATTTGTTCAACAATGGAAGGGGAATATACCCAAACTACACCTAAGGAGCATGAATCAATCCCACATATTTCCAAACCTTCAACATACTTTAATACCAAAATGATGCAACAATGGAAGGGGAGTAGACTAAAACTATGCCTAAGGAAAAAGACTCATTCCCACATATATGTGTAATAAGATATTAAAACCATGTTGCATAAATTAAGACATTTATAAAATAATTAAAAAAGCTGAAAATGTGTTTACTCATTCTTATTAATGTATTAGATTACTCTACAATAATGTGCCTCAACAATATGCTTACACAACTACCAATCTCACACTTACATGCATTTTAGAACTTCTTTTCAACTGTAATATGTCATCTCAATAATCACTTTCCGTCCTTTACTTTTCAGTGTTTGGCATGAACTCACTAAAATGCCACTTCAACTTCAACAAATCCACTAAAATCTATGTACTTCCTTCCTTTGAGAAATGTGTGTAACATGTTAAAAGTACAACATCAGGAGTCATTTTCCAGACTTGTGTGGTATCAAGTTAGAAACTTGTGGTGTATCAAGTTAAGGACTTGTGTGGTATCAAGTCACGATATTGTGTTGTACTATCAAGTCCTATCTGGGTCCTCATGTATTGAGGTGGGATGCTTGTACTATGATCTTGTGTTGTATCAAGATTGGAGTCTTGTGGTGTATTAACACCAATATTGTGTTGTATCAAGACTGCATACTTGTGTTGTATCAAGTTTGGACTTGTGTTGTATCAAGTCAAATTATTCTCATAGACGGTGCCCTATGAGATGGATCTCCTTAACTCGAGATGGTCTTGTTTTGTAACAAGACTGGAGACTTGTGTTGTATCAAATCATGAGGATATACTAATGTGATGTATTGCTAGTCATGGTCACTATGTGTTACAACTCTCCTTTAGGGATTAGCTACCCCTAGAGTGAATTACTTTAGCATATGACTATATGACCCGAGGTAATACATATGATCATTAGTATGTAGAAATTCTTTTGAGTATGATATGATAAGATGGTTAATTAATTGATACACATATAGACCATGCAGTATTTAATTAATGATAATGAATTATAGCATAGATAAAGAGAATAAATTTGAATTGCACATATATGCCTCAAGTTAACTCAGAATTATGAAGGACTCAGTTACGACTAAGTTTTAAATAAAGAATGTTTCTGTTAAAGAAGGAACATCTCCTTGATTCATGCAAAGTGTTTTTGCATGGGTGGCATTGATTGTGAAGTACCAAAGACTTTCGGTTAGTCTCCTAAATTTATGGTCATGCATTCAGTTGAAGATTGAATTCAGTTCAATCAATTCACAATCAGTTCAATCTGTTCACATTCAATTCAAGAAGTTTGCATTCATTTCATTTCAGTTCATTTCAGCTTAGATCAGTTCACTTCACATTCAATTCAGATATCTCACATTTAGTTCAAGTCAGTTAGCATCCATTTAAAGCTAAGTAAAGAAGGAGGGCACATATCTTGTGCATACAAGAGTAACTGAATTGGCAGTTTGACATTGGAGATTAGGAAGCTGTTGATGACTTCCTGATAGGAGTTCTAGTGCATTCTACTCCTAGTGAATGCACCATGTATGATCTCACCGTGTTTACTGAGCCTCAAATTCACCCCCTTTTGCATGATAGGTTGTTCTAGCTAGTTATTAGTATGTGAGGAATATGGAAAGTTCAACATAGTTGCATACAATTGTTTTTGTAGGGTTGCATTGGATTTCTCTTCTCTACTGCTAATGTGATAGATATTATCAAGCAATCTTCTTATGTGTTGTAAACCATTCTCTACAAATCTATCTATCATACTCAAAGAATTGTTGGGTTTTTCATCCTCCATGTTTCGAGGATTTTTCCAGGGTATATCTTGTCTCTCATGGTTGATTGATTCATATGGATGATTTATGGAGTTGATTTCTCTTCTCTACTACTAATGTGATAGATATTATCAAGCAATATTCTTATGTGTTGTAAACCATTCTCTACAAATCTATCTATCATACTCAAAGAATTGTTGGGTTTTTCATCCTCCATGTTTCGAGGATTTTTCCAGGGTATATCTTGTCTCTCATGGTTGATTGATTCATATGGATGATTTATGGAGTTGATTTATGTGGATGATATATTTATGAGATTTATACGTGGATATATTTATTTGGTTTATTTATGGAACTGATTTATGTGGCTGATTTATTTATGAGATTCATATGTGGCTAATATAAATATTCATATGTGGTTGATTTATGAAATTCATAAGTGCTGAAATTGTTTGATAAAGGTTTTTAAATTCAGTCATCTTTGATTTTGCTCAAACATCAACATAACAAACTCTTCTTTCCTTTCTCTTCAATGGAGCTTCTTTCTTAATAAGCCTTCTTCTTTCTGGATATTGTTCTTTCTCCTTGAGCTCGACAGGGATGAAAATACTAGATAGAAAAGGAAGCATGATGCCAAAACGTTGCTGGGAGAATCACAGCCTCTCTCACAACATACTAAACCACCCCCTCAACCACGGTCGCCTCACAGAGCCACTACCAAAATGTGCTTAAAAATATGACAGGTCGACAAAAAAGATCCTGATTTCTTACTCTCTTTTTCCTTTTATTTACATTTCATTCAAACCCCTAAATCTGCATGCACCACTTTTCAATTAATTTAATTTACTTTTTTCTTATTCACTCACCCACTTTTTAGTTAACTTAGGTTCTCTCATTCTTTTTCTTTAGTTTAAATTCCTAGATTTACTCTTTTAACTAATTTACTCAAATTAACTTTAGTTAGCTTCATTTTTCATTTAATATTTTTTTAGTTAATTTATCTACTTAATTATTTTCTTCTTTTTCTGATTTCAGCTTACTAAATATTTTCTAAAATTATTTCTAAGTATTTTATTTATCCCCCCAATTTATAATTAATGTTGGTTACCACCGCATTTTCGCCATGACTAGGAATATCAAGGCGTTATGCTTCATGCATGTCCTTCTTATAATTCCCACAATAGGGGAGTTGATATGACAACTGATCCAACCTTACCTCAATCAACATAACCTGTGGAGGGCCCGATGGTTCATGGGGAATAAGTCTAAATCCTTATTGCACACCCCCAAGTACAATCCTTATGAGTAACTACCTTGATTCCTACCCACACGGCACACACATATGATGAGCTAGAGTTTTCCTCACTCTATTCAAAGCTCATTGTGTTGTCCATTTTCTAGTCTTGCAAACTATAATTTTTCAGCCCCTACACCATATGTGGATTGATTGGAAATCACAATCCCATCATATGCACATACAACCTCATGTACATAAAATATTATAAATAATATTTCAAAACATAATATGAACATCAATTCGATATCAATTGTTGAAGGTTCCCAAATCATCCAAAGTCCATGCACATTATATCTTATGTGCATCAAATCTTATAAACAATGTTTTAAACATAATATGAACATCAAATCGACATCAATTGTTGAAGATTCTCGACTCATCCAAATTCCATGCACATCATACCATATGTGCATCAATCAGATGGATATCACCTACCATAGTTTTTAACTTGACCAGAGTCCTTGTATAACGACGCTTTCTCACGTCTCATGTACCTTCCTTTCCTTTCACACTCGACAGACCATCAGATTACATGCTAGATAACACATAAAATTTGGTCAACATTCATTTACTATAAACACATCTTTCAATTGCACAAAATTCATTCTTTGTTGATAACATCACATGATTCTTCACTCATAAATTTAAATCATAATATAGTTGTACTCACATTTTGACCAATGTTGACATCAATTTCATAATCACAATTACTTATCATTTGATAATATATCAAGTTATTTTCCTCTTAGGTATTCTCCGTAAGAAGATAATTATTTCACACATGTCCAGGTCATCTGAAATTGGATTCCCTCGAAGAATAATTCCATACATAGTTTTAGTGCTCAACCCACATATATCCAGGTCATTCATCATCGAATGGCCTCAAATAATAGTTATCATAATCACAATAGTTTGAATGAAAACAAGGTGCTACAATCATAAATATCTTTATATCCTATGTTGTTCTAAGTCTGAAGGTTAAGAAGACCATAGGTGGCATCAAAGCACTTTCCTAATACAACACGCCTCCAAAAAATTTGCATATTTTTATGTTAAAGATATGTTTCAGTGTCTTTAAATAACACATAAATTTATTTTTCAATGGGTAAACGCGTGGTTGGGGAAGCATACATGAATAAAACAAAAGTGGTGCTAAATCACATTGTTGGACACCCTTGTGACCTCTATTGGTACACCTTTGAGTTGTACCACATCAAACAACACATGTATATGGAATTTCACTTCCACACACCCTGGGGTATAGTGGAAGTCTCATAGGAAACCTAAAACTATCCCTAAATAATCCGATCTACCATATTTTTGCTATAGTGGCACCAAGAACAACACTCAGGAATATTACGCTCTAGTACCTGGGTAGTTAGGTAGTACAACTAAGCACATGATTAAGCCTCCTTAGTTAGTTCATTTAGAGATTGGAGTCCGTATCGAACTCCTATCCCCGTCTATATTGAGTTTCACCATATGCATCATGATTTTCCTTTCATGTCTCTTGTTGTAAGTTGCATCATGTGCATCTTACCAATAGAATTACATCGATTTTTAACTTGGTCAAGTATCCTTGATTTGAATTCACCAGTTCTTCCCCCTAGTATCGCCATGACACCATTTTTATATTATAGATCAAGAGATAATCCCTCACTATGCCCATATTTTTTTCGTCAAAGATGTCATCGTTTGACCCCCTCATCATGATTTTGAAGTTGTGACGCGTCTACCTTGTTTCACATGTCCCATTAACTTTATTTCTTCATGTGTCTATCAATTTAAGCTCGTGAGTTCTTTTCATTTGTTTGATCATCACACCAACACTGATATTCTATAATTTTCCCTTCTGTCAATGTTACAACAAAAGGGGGATATTAACTATACTCGGGCTTCTAAATTTTCCCCATAATCATATTCGTGAATTCAAAACATTTAAAATGCATGTGCAAATATGTAAATAAAAACACCGTGAAAATAAACTCAATATACACACAGAACTTACAATTACAATCATATCAATAAAATCATCACACATTAGATACAGAAGAATACTTATATTTAACAAAGAAGATCCAAGCATTTATCTGTTTAAGAACAATTTTCCACCCATCCGTAGGAACTATGTCCAACATATACTATTTCTACTAAAAATCCACCCCCAAGTTGGGATATGAGGCCACCAGGGTGAAGGAAACACCTACAAGATTCTCTCACTTAGACCACAACTCGTTCTACTCTCTATGCTTAGCCAAAAATTCATACATAACTCTATAGATATCCCACTTGGACATCATAGCCATGGTGCTCCTTCCAACTGCCCCATACAACACAAGGAAGGCATTCACCTTCATTGATCCACATTTCCCTCAGGAAAACCAACCACAAGTGCATTTGAACCCAAAATCCAACGAACTATACGTCTGATTTTAGGAAACAATCTGTCAACTATCCGACTAGGGTCATCTTTTATAAACGTCGGTCTCTTTTCGTCGAATATCCAACCGCTTTATAGTCTGGCCACTTTATAGTTTAGACGGTTATTCGACGCTATGTCATCTGATATTCGGTGACTTATTTATCATTATACCAATCATAGATATGACATATCAACGTTGAATATTCTATGACCAACAGTTATCAAAAGGAAATATTTCTGACTACATATCCACTATCATGTCGGAGATCCGACAGAGATACGTACAAAAAAAGAGAAATATCGACGACATTTGTTGTCGGTATTATGGCATGATCATTGGATATTGTTCCTATCGCCAAAATAGCTATGTGGAGGCCATGCGCGACAAGGGGTGAATGAAAATGAAGAGGTGTGTGCACCATGCAGACACATGTGATGTCACAATGCAGACAGTACGGGCGATCATGAACCTCATCACGAATGAAGGAAGGAGGATTTGGGAGAATAGAAATTCAAGGGAAATGGAAGCAGAGTACGTCAAATTAGACTCACCAACCCAGGAACCTGTTGTGAATTTTGGTTTTGTACTACAGGAGGTACAAACCACAGCAAGCATGGAGTCTTATGTGCCCCGTACGAGAGTTGTGGAAAGTACGTCAAGCCTGTTCAGATCATGCGGGATGACGCTAATCTAGCCATGGGTGAGATTTGAGGCGGATCATGCTGGAGATTTAGAGAATGCCAACATGATTGTTTTCATTATGAAGAAGAGAGACTTGGCCGATGAGACAGATCATTCCTGCAGTATATATAGGCACCAACTTATCTCTGACTTCATTCATCTCGGGAAAGAAATTTAGAGCTACGAGAGCGTCCAAACTAATTTCCCCCTTTGCAAATAGGATGATAACATGGAGTCCACCGACGAGAGTGAGCCTTTCTTCCCATAGCATGGCCTAGATGCACTGGGATGCAGACTAAGGAGAGTTAAATATGATGTGGATATTCAGAAGTGTCAGCTTCGTTGACTCAAAGGAGAAGTGAGGGAAATTTTTCAGCAGGTTGCAGAGGACCTCCATGAAGTGAGATTGATTCAGAGGCAGCAAAAAGCTTATGAGGAATCTCGACATCGGGAACAACACCACGACATCCAAGAGCTCGCAGATAGACTGACTCATGTTGAGATTCGGGTAGGAACTATGGCCTTCGAAGCCCAAGTGCAAAATGAAGTAGCCAACCAGACTTTGTTGATGGCAACTAGGGTTCTGGGACCTCTCTAATGAAATAAACATGTCTTTATGTTTTGTTGTCTACTAAGGGGACAATATGTCTGTATATTTAGGAATATATCCATTAGTAACTTATATTGTCCTTTTGTTTACTACTGTGAATGCTATGAAGAAGACAATGTTAGTAAGTACATAAGTTACCACTTTTCTTTAGCATAAGAATACAATGCACTTTTGTATATATGCATATATAATATTTGTACTTGTTTTCATGCAATATTGTATCTGACTTTTTTGAGAATTTGTCGTATTTGTTTCCATACTAGTTTTGATATTGTTAATCCCTCTTAAAGCTCAGGCGTCTTAAAGGAGTACATCATTGTTATGTAATGCAAGTATTTGGCACTAAATTTTCTCTCAAATCCACTTGCAAAGTGATGTTGAACTTTGTAGTTCAGGACTAATTTGAATGGTACTAATTTCTTGGCACATAAAATGTTTATGAGTATGATAAGAATGGATGCCAAACTAATATGATATATCTGAATATATTGTGACCTTATACTTCTTGAGATAGATCTGAATTTTGATCATAGTGTTCCTTGTCACCATTTGGTTTCTATTGTTGCAATTCTTCATTTAATTCATTCTTGGCACACCTAAGAAACATTTGTTTGGTAAATCATTTGATAAATTAAATATGAGTATGATGAATTACTACAACCATCACTATCTTTCATTGTGCATGCATCTAAGATAGAACTAATACAAATTGTCTCTTTGTTACCTTTTAGATATGTCTTCATTACTCCACTCTTGGAAATTCTTGTAAGGCATATTGGTTGACTATTTCAGTTGTAGCCTAAGAATTTCGACTTCAGAAGTATATCACCTTGAAAAAAATCTCCTCTAGCTAAATATTGTGCAATGCTTTAGATAAAACAAATTATCCTTCGGTAAGTTCTGAATGTTATTGGAAGTTTATCTTTGGTTCTTAGAAATATAGAGCACAAGTGTGAAGATAATCTAAAGTTGGTTTATGATTTTGGAAGTAATAAATGAGTAAAATGTTTCATCTATGTTCAATAAATATATGGATGAATGATTAATTAGAAGGATATTTGTTTCTCATTATGTACTAGCTCATGATCCTTGTTAGTATTGAAATGAATGTCTTTGGTTTGATAAAATGTTATTTACATTGAACTAATGGTTGAGAAAATAGTTGTTTTGGACTAAATGGAGCATATAGTCAGCATCATAGGATCTAATTTGTGGATTATTTAATCAATACTTACAACACAAGCTAACTCTTTATCAGATCAATCTTTGTATTTAAAAACAATGGATGACATAAGACCTGCTATTATACCTTTTAATCGATGTTTTCTATTGTTATATGCTAATTCAATCATACTTATGAGAAAACACCTTATTTGATATGTTTTATATTGGTGTCTACTCATACAAACATACATTAGGATATGTACAACACTAGGTTATAACAGCTTGGAGATTCTGCACATAATGGAAGCATTTGAGTGTTATCTGATTTATCGTACCAAAGTATGTTTGGTATCTACAATTGTAAAGGGATAGAAGCATAGGTTCTCATATTTTCCAAAGTATCACATGTATATTTTCCATTATTTCTACTAGGATGAAGTTTTGATAGGTACATTATCAGAATTAATGCTTTGGACCTCATAATTCTAGGAACTTCTATGATGAGTGAGTGACTATGTATTAATTATGCATGAATCAAACATAATAATTGTATATTATTTCTATATATTGAATCAAATATTTCAAACAAAATATAACCTATTTGTAAAGAGTGCATATATGTATCAATGAAAACAATAAAACAATTTATGAAAAGAAAAACCACATAAGCTTGCAACTAGAACAATTGGTAGCTTTTGAATGGGTAGTTGGTGATATTGAATCTCATTTCTTGCAGTCCTTAGTAGCTCTAGGTGAGATGATTGGATGTGTTGCAGCACGGTTTATTTGTGAAAAAACTACTCAAATGATAAAAATTTGAGTATGGCAGACATTGCAGAAAAGAACAACCTTGAGTTTGATGATGATTTGACATGCATTTTTAATGACAATAATACAGAAAAAATTATTCCTTGTATATGTATTATGAATGAAGAGGGTCCTAAAGGAGAATCACAAGACCAAAAATCCGAAAATGATGTATTTTTGAAGAAAATTGAAAGTAACATGCTTACAAAAATGGCTCTAAGGGGAATTCCAGATATTAATAAAGTTTTTACCGAGTATGGAAAAATCAACAAGTTTGATGAGAATGATGGATTTAAGCCTGACATAGAATGGATGCTACATACAGAAGGTGTCAATATGTTAGTTGTGATGTGCCATGGAGATGTGGATTCTACTAGTACAACATGTAATCACTTGATTGAGGTTATTGAAGTGCATGGAATTGAGAACCATGTTTCAAAGAGAAGTTGTTACACAAATAATGATGGGTCCCACTTAGATATGAACAAATAAGGTGTACATCGATATAAACAACTAACAGACTGTATAATCACCAATATCTCTCCCAACCTTGTATCATTCAAAAGCTACAATTTCATCATTTCAGAGAAGTTGTGATTCCAAGTCAACTCTCCTCCAATGGCCTTCCTCTCTTTTGTCGATGACTCAATGAATCTAGGATTTCATCATTGCAAAGATAACTAAATCACAAAATCATGGTACTTCAAAATTGCTTTCATATGTGATATTAGTTCAAAATCTAGAGAACCCTCCAATATCCATCCAATGTCCTCAATTACAAGAGACTATAGATGTATCCTTTGTCATAAGAAATCTCACTTCCTATTAATAAGACTTGAGCTCATTTATACCCTCCACCAGTCTACTAAATCTTTCTAGCATACCCTTCTTTCCAAAAAATCAAACCCTTTTGTCTCATTCCTCCACAAGTTCCACCTTCATAGTATGGATCCTTGTCTCGTTCCTCCATGGGTTCCATACCATGGGAGTGTTGGCCTCGAGGAGGGAACAATACCCTTTCTTGGCTCTTTGGTCATCATAGGAGATTGCCTCCAATGAAATCCAACCCCTCATACTATGAATAGTCTTCTTGTTCCTTCACATCATCCAGACATTGAGATTCTCAACCTCAGGTAGGTAACAATACCCATTCTTGGGTCTTTGTTCATCGAAGAAATTTTTCTCCGCAAACCCCTTCGGGTGGAAGCAAACTTGGTTCTTTGAGGCCTTTGTGCTTCTTCAGTTTGTTGGAATATATATTCTTTCAAGTATTCCTTGAATGTCCCTAACCATATTTTTTTTTACAAGCAAGAATTAATTATTATACACAATGTGATTAGAGAGGACTAGCTTAAGAGCAGGGATTAGCTTGGCCTCTAGTAGATATTTCTAGTGAAGACATTCATACAAAACAATGGTATAGATACAGGAGTCTATGGTAAGTGCATTTTTCAATTGGAATTGATTACAAATTGTGCTTCCCATGTCCATTACACATGGATTCCTATGGCTATTGAATCATTTTATCTCTAGAGATGAAAAAAAAATTTAAGGTGGAAGAACCAAGGCAGACCTCATATTATTCTAGTGAGATAAATATTACACCATGGCCAAGGATAATTCCATAGGTATCAGTGGTTGTGTGTCCAATGAGATGGCGTTTCCTTTCCTAATTGTAGATACGATGAATCCCAACTCAAACCCATGCTTGCACTCACCTTCTGGCACTCTAAAGAAATGTTATTTGTATAGTTTTATTTAGTTTTTATGCTTGGCAATTTCAGCCCCATTGACCAAATTTGTTCATTTGTTGATACAAATATAATTTCTCTCTTTCTAAACTAGAAAATTATTCCCTAACTAAATAAACTACACAACAGTTAACTTATTTCCAACATTTCAATCTTCTTAGCAAACACTTATTTCCAACATATGGTTTGGATATAATGAAGGCAAGACCTAGAAATCAAAATTGTGTACCTTGCTTATGTAGGTTGGTCCAAGATTTTAGTAACCCTTCAACTTCGGATTCCAAACCTTCAACTCCTTCACTTGAATACTTGCAAAATAGAAACAATACCTTCCACAAAATTTTATGGATACAGTAAAATAACTATGAATTGAGACAAAAATATAAGCATACATTTAACCATACATTCTGCATATAAATTTGATGTGTTTACTTTTTAAAGAATGCTCCAGAATTGCATATGTAATATCAAGCATGAACAAATTTCTTAACAACCATTAAAGGTGCAAATGATGGCAAAAAAATTGTAGTAAATATCATATTCAAAGCAGCATTATGAGAGTAAAATATCTTATGTTTCTAACATGTCTAGAAATAAAAACGAATTATGAAAAGATGCAAATTTGTAGCTATAAATAAAAATTGTTTTGAAATAGCTACAATTTAAAAGTATGACATGATAATGCATCATCTCTCTTACCCGTGTCCTATAAATACGCATATGTTGTCCAAAAAATATCAGATCTATACTTCTTTCATGCCAAGATACTCCAAGAGTGAAGTTATGAACATAATATATAAACTTGGCATGTCTTCTAGAATGGTCACTTAGGCAACTTTAGGTTTTAGGGTGGTTACCATAATAAAAAATAAAATAAAGTTGAGTACACTTAGAGTAGGGTACCAAAGGTCATGTGGATATTCTTCTAGGGCTTCTAGAATGGTCACTTTCATGTAGGAAAGGGACAGATGGAGGTGTGGGTACAAGTTTGCAGAATAATGGAATGCATATACCAAGGAATTGGCACTAAGCACTATTAAACTGAGGCAAGGTAAGGAAAATCTAGTATGGTCTAAAAACCCTTTGCATGGAACCTATTTTGTAAAACATGGTTATGCTTCTTTTCTTTCTCAATACATGCAATTCAATCCATATTCAATACTGGTGATGGGAAAACAATGTGGATTATTAAGGCTCCTTTTACCATACAAACCTACACTCAATGATATTCAAATCCCTGAACAAAGTGCAACCCAATGGGCACTTAAGAGCATTGTATATTGTCGCTACAAATCTTCCTCTCACTTTAGGTTGGCTCTCGTCTAGGACAAGGGGAGGACCCATAAAAAAGGATGTTTATGATTTTCCTAAATTTAGGGATCGTGTATTGTCCAAATTTGTGCCTAGTCAATGGTTTGCTTACTTGTATGAAAGAAGGTCTTCCTAGATTGTTATAAACATTCTATAACAACCATGTGGATCTAATTCAATAAGATGGAAATTTTAGGAGGGATCTTCCAAATATGCTCATCACAATATTCACAACAAGTACAAAATAACCCAAGAATTGTTGTATGATATTTTAGCTTAGAAAATGTGTTTTGTGCTCGCTATTAAGTGCATTCAGATATCTGTTATACAAAATCAGAAAATCATTTAGTGTTAAGTGTTCCTATAACCTCAAAGAGATGGCATCTTTCCATAGACACTTAAACTTTGAGGCACCGTAATCCTTAAACCCTTAGAATTTACTTTATTCTGAATTTGGAATGGAACATAATTATGAAGGATTAAAATCTGCTTCATTGAGACCAAATGGTTCTCCTTCAGATTTTAGAATGAATGATTATGTGAAGGGACAAAGCAAAAAATGGTTGACATTCTTAATTAAAAAATATTTTCCTCTACCCAAAAATGGTTGGAATTCTTAATTAATTGGAAGGGGGGGAGCTTTGCTAAGAATGCCCTTCCTTTAGGATATCACCAAGTTCATATGGAACCTACAAATGTATGGAAAATATATTTAAAGACTAATTTTGGCACCTATTAGTGGTTGGTAATGCCCTTTCATGGCATTACCAATTTCCCTAGTACCTTTGTCTAGACCATGAATGGAATCTTCTTCCTACATGTTAGATGATGTTTACAGTATTGGATCAAAGGTTTACTGTATTGGATGAATAATACTTACCTGCGTGACTGTTTTTCTTCAACCCAAGGCCTTCTTTCTCTTAATATTATTCGCAATAAACAAACTGGAGAAACATCAGGTTATGGTTTCCTGGAGTTTGTAAGCCATGCAACAGCCCAGATTGGTCTACAAAATTACAATGGTGTGTAGCTGAAAAATTTTATAGTCTAAGATTGATGATATGGACAAAGGAGGAGGATGAAATTACAAGAAGTACATTGGATGTGGGAATTAGAGCCATTGGAACACCTAATGAGCCAAATGACCCATTATGTGGTCATTTGTGCCTTGATGAGCAATGAAGTTCGCATACTTGGTAATAAAGGTAATTAGATGATGTGGATGGCTTGAGAAGACCATGCAGTTGAAAAATAATCCTTTTGACCTAGACATTAGATTGTTTAATAGGCTTGAAGAAATGAATATGATATGGGAATTTGGGGTCTTGGAACCTTTGGGGATGACCCTAGAGAAAAAGAAGATGAAGGCACTCACACCATATGTAGGAGAACAAGTCCTAAAGGCATATAAAACAAGCCTTAAATAACACCAAGTTTGACCATTAAATCGATAATTCAAAGACAAAATAAAACATTAAACTACACTCTCACCTTATTGAAGTCGGCTCAAATTTAAATAAAAATAAAAATCCTTTATGACAGGTCGGCACAAAAAATAATGGAAATGAGTATAAATACCCAGTGCACTTCATTAAAAAAAAATAGAATTTTTAGTGCTATATTGAAATAATGATCTGTCTGAGGAAATTCGGCTGATCTAAGTAATTTCATGGAGGATAGGTGGAGCTCTGATTTCGCTAGTTTTAGGAAAATTTCGAGGGTTGTAGCAGCAACAACACTGAGGCAATTTCGTGAATGTTTCTGAGGAAATTCGGGTGGTTCACTGAAGCATGAACAGAAAGTTAAAACAGTCCAAGTGATTTTTCTTATATAACCTTCAACTCTTATTTTTGGGATAGTTACAGAGGTAACAACAAATTTTGAGCAACTCTGATTTTTGGATATTAGCTCAGAAGCAACCGAAGTTAGAGACAAGGTTTGGGTGAATTTTGTTTAAGACTTAGTTTCTTCTTCTGTCATGTAGCTAGTTTGTGAATGAGTTATAAAGAACTCCTTTTATATGGTTAGATCTTAATGATATAATATTAACACTCTGTATACTTAATGAAGGTGTTACATATACAGTGAAGTGTTGCAAGTATACACAATCGATGAGACCTTATTGATGATCTTGTTCAGACATCTGTTGATGATGTATACTTCTCGACAATCATTGATGATGATGGTAACATAAACAGTCTAAACATAATATGAATATGATGCTCTAGTACACAGTAGTGATCTGGCCTGTTTTAGATTAGTTGGAATGAAGTGTATGAGTAGATTGCTATGCAAGACGTACATGAGTAGCTTGAAGACATGACTGTGAAATGAAAGTGATGAGTTGTGATGAGCAAGTTAACAAATACATGATATTTTAAGCATTTGAAAAGTTTATGATATCACTAATTGATGACATGATACTATAGACAAGTTAGTAATAAAGTAGACAGGTTGAAGACATGTGGAGAGGACAATATTAGTGATGAGTAGACAAGTGATTGACATATGAACTAATGATGTGATAGAGATATTTATGTATATGCAAGATGGGTCTTTCACACACTTTCTTAATTGGAACTAAGAAAAACCAAGCAGGGTATTGGCATAGAAGTTGGTGCTTCTCATTCAGTTGAAGCCGATGATAACCTCGAGGTGGTGGCCTTCAATGTAACATCAAATTTGACATAATAAAGTTTATAATTTTATCTTTTGAAGTGTCTCTTCTGATATGGTTGATTTATGTTGATGAAATTATTGATGATCTATGTTTAAACATTTAAAGAAGTGAAATTGTTAAGAAGTGTTGGCCCACTGATTCACCCCCCCTCTCAGTGTGCCATTGTGTCTAACATATGGAACCTACAAATGAATGGAAAATACATTTAAAGACTAATTTTGGTACTTATTAGTGGTTGGTAATTCCCTTTCATGGCATTCCTAATTTCCCTAGTACCTTCGTCTAGACCATGAATGGAATCTTCTTCCTACATGTTAGATGATGTTTACAGTATTGGATCAAAGGTTTACTGTATTGGATGAATAATACTTACCTGCATGACTGTTTTTATTCAACCCAAATCCTTCTTTCTATTAATATTATTCACAATTAAAAAACTAGAGAATTGGCAGGTTATGGTTTCCTGGAGTTTGTAAGCCATGCAGCATCCCAAATGCATCTGCAAAATTACAATGGTGTACGAATGTTGAACGCGAAAAAATTTACAGTCTAAATTGTTTTTTTCGTCAAATTTGAAACCTATTATTTTACTCTCTTTCACAATACAGTCCTTAGTACCTGATTGAGAATTCATAATACTTTCATAATACCTAATTGACAACAAAATAATTGCACTTGCATTATTTTTAGCCATAATCATAACCTAAGTTTCATGCCATAGTGATGTTTCACGTTATTGATGAAGACAAACACTTTCAATGGTGTAGAATGATCGAAGGAAAGCACCATCAAGTTGTAAATAGAACCTCCATATGAAACTACATGCAAACTTGTTTCTTGTAAGGAAAGACCAACTTTCATCGATGCTCCAAGGAAGAAGAATCCAGTCGATGATGGAAGCTCACACTTCTTAAATTTATAGACATTTCAATTAATGATGGAATCTTAAAGTTATTAAATTTATAGAATTTTTGGTGTTTGGAATACCATTGAAATTCAAAAAATATATGTTTACTGAGTTAAGATGCATGAATATATTTCAAGTTTTATCATAGGTTGTGTAATTTATAGCACTAGTAACCCAAATAATAGGGAACTTATTTTCACTTTCCACTACCAATACCATGTAGACCTTATGAAAGTATATCAATGGATTTTGTTGGATATTTTCCTAGGTTAAGGAGATGCAAATCTATTACTTTTCATGAAATTATCTCAATGGATTGTGTTTCCCATGTAGTGATATCATTTTAGTGGTGGCTATTCATACCCCCTAACCCTAAAGTGTAAAAATAGGGTAATTATAATTTCCATGATTGAGCTTTAAAACTGTACAATAAAATATGGGTATGATTAGAAGGGTAAAGGGATCAATTTACCAATTATAATGTTTTTTATTGATTACCTTCTGATCATATTTTGATGCAAAAACTACACCCAATTTTGTGACCAAGTAGAGGTCCAAGCTTAACCAAACACATTATGTATGCCCATATTGTTAATGGTGTAGGACAAGTTATCGGAATCCTAGATATCGTCTTACCTCTAACGCGGAGCCTCTTTACTCTAAACCATAAACATATAGGTATGTCTAACCCCCGTATTCTCTGCATCTTCACACACTCCTTCAAAAACCCTCAAAAGAAACCAATGTTTCATTCTAAGAAAATCATTTTCCAATTCACCATGGGTAATCATGTGATGAATTCTCTCTTTGTGCAGGTTGTTATCTCACCAACTAAAATGATTGCAAACGAAGAACATGTGAAAGATGTAGTGCAAGAATCAAGATACATACAATAGGGACAATCTTACCCATTCATATGCATTCATAGAGTAAAATTCACCCTAAACAAAATCTAACAGATTAAATTAATGCAAAATCATTTTTCCATTCGTAGAGTACTTACCACCAGATGAGAAAACAAATGTTCCCCGCCTTATAAGAGGATAAGATACGAAAGGAGAGAAATCAAAGTTTCCAACCGACAACAGAGAACCAGCCCCAGTACGATATGACACTATGATTGGTTGAAAAGTTTAACTAAACTCCTGTTGAGAAAAGAAAATGAGCTTGTTGTCGGCAAGCATCACATTGTACTAATCAACATTTAGTTGCTTCATTTAGAAATTGTATATAGTAATATGGGGTTAAATGGAAGGTATTGACCGATTTTTATGGCATTGTATCCACTCAACGACCTATGTTACGTCTTCTATGTGGCCTCTCGACCTATGTGATCTTCAAGACCCCAACGGCCCTTACAAAATCTTGAAAACCTCCAAGATCCGGGATTGGTAAGGTAAGTGAAAATGCAGTCTCTTGGCAAACTCTGTGACTTATGGGCTCTAGGCTTGGTGAGGTAAGTGAAAATGGATTCGTGCGGCTTGGGAGGTAAGTGAAAATGCATTCACCCAGCTAGGGAGGAATTTTTGGTTTGTTTGTTATGTTGTATATTTTTATATTTTTATATTTTTATGTATTTATTAATTATGCTTATTAAATTTTATTTTCTATGTAATGTTTTTTTTATTTAATATTTAAAGTTTTTTATATGTAATTTATTTTTTATGTGATATTTTTTATGTAATGTTTTTTTATATATTTAATAAGGAAAATTAGCCTAAATCTTAGTCCCCTAGTGGGAAAGACACAATCAAGCACCTAAGCTAAGCTAAAGGAAGAAAAGATGACATGCAACACGTCGAAAAGTTGACATTCAAAACGTAAAAAATTTGACATGTAAAATGCCAAAAATTCGACTTGCTAAAAGTCGAAAATCCGACTTAATATTCTATCAATTTAAATAAATTTAATCACAAGTCATAATTTGAAAGTAAAATCCGAATACATGGTCTTTTCGCCGGATGTCGTCGGATTTTGGGTTCAAATATTGTTGTGAACTCTTACAATGTTTATCAATGTGTGTAGTAAGATTCCAATATGTTATATGATGTTGGAGAACCCCTTGTAGCATAAATTATGGGTTATCAAGCATTTGTGAGCATAAAAACTCAATGGGTAAGGGTTCCTAGCCTTCCCAACCCCTATGCTCACCTACATCCATTAATTCTCCCTTCAGAATTGTATCTCCCTCTCTAAATTCAATTTTTTGAGTTTAACACACTCTTTTAATTGCCATGAACAACAATAGGAAGATCTATGTAGTGTATAATTCTACATAAGATAATGATAAAATGGGTGTTGACTCCAAGGGGTATGAGGTAAGGGTGAAAATACAATTGACATGGCTTCTAACCATAGAATAAAAGGATTGCTGACAATCGTAGGACTCTTATCGCAACTGACATAACTATCACCATCTTCATGCTTCAATAACACATAAAGTGACTTTTCTCACCAACCTCACACATGCATTCAATGATTGGTTTAATAGTCAAGGTGAAGGTAATTGGCTTATTTGAAGAACATGGCATAATTTGGATAATTTATATGGTCCATACTTGGAAACAAAGGATTTAATTTCCCATGGGCCTCCTTTCTTCTTCCCCTATAGTGGAATCAGAACCCCTTTAGTTCTATTTACATAGTCATCTTGCACCATTTTATTATTTCCAACATAATATTTACATATATTTTGAATTAGCATGATAATCCAACCATACAATCCAAATAAAAATATATACATCATACATGCCTAGCCATTCACTAGTCGGGCCTTGGCTTTGAGCTCTGCACTAGGATTCCATATTAACATATTTACATCATTTACATAATTCTGATTAAAAACAATCTAAGTCAAAACTAGAGATATTACATATCAAACAAAAAACTATATGTTGCATTAAACCCCACCATTCCATTTTTTATTATCCCCATTAATAATAATAAAAAAGAACTTCCCTTCTAAGCCTCATCTTCCTATATTTTTACCTATTATCCTCTCATAAGCAAAGAAAAAAAATCCCATTAGATTGAAAACCCCATGATATATATAGTCCATCCCCCTATCCATTTTGTGACTATTTGCATCCTAAAATAAACCAAATTTTCTCTCCCTAAGGTTAACTTTAAAAAAAAAAATCCATTACTATAAAATGGGCGTTTTGTGAGAAAGCTTACCCATGCTCGATTTGGATTGTTATGTTTATCACCTCGTTTAAAAATACAAAAGTCGTATGGTCGGGCCTCATTTTTTTAACCCTTTATAATCTCTTTATCCAAAGGATAGATATTCGAAATGCAAAAATCTATTCTCGTGCCAGAATAAGAGTCACTAAACCTAGTTTATTTCCCCAAGCTAATGAACCCATTTAATAATAAATGTCTATTACTATCAAATTAACAGAATGTCCTAAATTTGCTTTCAGCGCGAAAAAAAAACTTATATAAAGAAAAAGGTTGTATCTACATGAGTCAGCTCTCCAGACAAGAGATCAACAGCTTCTCTTATCTACTACTAACGATTCCAAAAATAGACTATCTCCCATATATTCTCAAAAACTTACATCATCTAAACTATATAAAGTTACTATCAGTTTCTTAAATAAGAGATTAACATCACATATCGGCCACTTTAAATGTGAAATAAAAAAACAAAAACATAATAATTGATATAATAAAAAAATCAAACTTCCTGAATGAATAATACCACCATCTCGATAGACTTCGAAAGAAAGAAATAAATCCATCTCAACAATCCCTTTCTTCGATAATATATCAACTTCAAGATTAAATCCTCTAAATATATGCTAGAACAAGATATAAGTGAACTTTGCCATCAAACTTCTAACTTTTTCCATCCAATGCACTAATGACAAAGATTGCAAAACCATTGAATGCTCTGCCAGTTGATTATAACTTGAGAATCTCCTGCAATCTTAAATGTAGATATCCTATAGTATTTAACAACATGGAGCAGACTCTGTAGAGAAATTTATTCCACCCGAGTATTAGTGCCTTTTCCTATCCCCATCCAACCCTTTATCCCAAAATTAAAATCAAATTTAATTATCATTCCCACTCCACAATAACCACTTTGTTCAGCCCCTTCAAAAAACCAACTGGACTTCTACTATCCATATATAGAAGAAAATAAATCAAATCTTCTTCATAGGAATTTATGCTTATTGATACAACATCCATAAAATTGCCTTGAAACATAGCCTTATTCCAGACCTTCCAAACTTCCCATAGAATAAAAAGAGGAGTGTTGTGACTATATTTCGACTACTAAACCAAAGTTTAAAATTTCCATCCAAAGGAAGATTATCCCAATTCATTTATAGACCAAATTGTGTCTTCACTTTTGACCAAACCTGCTGAAAATAAGAACAACTTCCAAAAATAGGCATTCGGGATTCAGCTTCAACTTTACACATAATACATCAACAAGGGCCACAAAACCTCTTTTTTTGTAAAACATCCCAGGTTAATATCTTTTTTTTAAAATTCATATAAAAATCTTAATCTTTAATGGATAGTTTTCTTTCAATATCCATTTAGGCCACCAAGATGAATTGTCAACACCTTCCTCGTCAAATATCAAATTATAATCCAGCTTTGAATTTACTTCATCGTTCTTTTTGTTATACCTCCATACCAAATGGTCCACCTAGTTTTTAAGAGTAATCCCTACCTAATAAAGATAAAAAAAAACATAACAGTTCCATTCAACAGCCAAAGAACCGGTTAATTTAGATATGGGGGTAGTAATCTAATATTTCGTTCCATCTTCCATTCTCACCTAAACCTGTTTATGAACAATAATATATTTTCTATGCAATTCAAATAACAGATACCTAAACAGTTTATATATGTCCTACAAACCTGCAATTGGATCTGTGCCAAAAAAGACTATATTTCCCCTCTTGATAGACGAACACAATTCCTGAATAATGACCGGAAAACATTTTTAGTTGCTCCAAATCATTGATACATTACCCTTCTTTAAAACATGATTTCTAAACCAATGATCTGGATTGATATTGTTCAAATATTTTTCCTTTACAACTTTCCCCCATAGTCCATCATTGAATAAACTACGCCACAATATCCTTGCACACAAAGCTTGATTAAACCAAAACAAATTCTTAACCCTCGGCCACCCTTTCCTTCTAGTTTAGACAAACTTTCCCAAGAAGACATCTGATATTTTGGAAACTCTAGTCTTCCTACCCAAAGAAACTAAAAGATCAACTTTCTAATCCCAGTGATCATGGAAGAAGGAGAAATTTATAAAGAAAACTAGAAAATTGGAATACTTTGCATAACTGAAGAGACCAAAGTAAGTCTACCTCCCATGGACAACTAAAGGAAAGACCAATTGCTAATATTCTCATGAATCCTTTTAAATAGCCAATTCCAATCCTTCTATTTATAGCCATTAGGTTTTAAATAAAAACTGAGATATTTAAAACCTTCCATAAAATCCACCATCTTAAAAGGGAAAATCTCAACTATATGTTTTCTAATAGCCTCATTATCATAGGAGTAAATGAAACAAGACTTGTTAATAGTAACTTCCAAGCCTGAAATATCACAAAAAGTAGATATAACAACCTGATAGAACTTCCATTCTGCTAAAGAGCCTTGACCAAAGATATGTACATCATCTACAAAAAGAACATGACTAATATATACAAATCCAACCACTTTAATTCCCCTAATTTCCTTCTGAAATTTTACAGTTTTTATGAGAAAACTTAATCCTTCAATAGCTAGAATTAAAAGGTAAGGATAAAGGGGACAACCTTTCTTGATACCTATGTTTCCTTTAAAATAATCCTTTGTAGAACCATTGATCGGGACCACAAACCTAGGAGAAGTGATACACCCCATAATTGAAGAAGTTATTTCATATGAAAAAACCAGACTAAAAGAGAATTAGCCTCAAATAAGACCAATCAATATGATCATATGCCTTTATCAAATCCAACTTGAGAATAAAATCACATTGCTTACTCTTTTTAACTAAGTGAAGACATTGCTGAGCAATTCAACTTGCATCCAATATTTTCCTGTTAGGAAAAAAACCAAATTTATTCTCCAAGATGAATCTTCCCAGTGTAAGCTTCATTATACAGAAGATTACAAAGAGAGATTAGCATAAATCAATGAATGAATTGGGACTATCTCTTTTAGGAATATGAGTAATATAAGTAGAGTTCAATAATCCCAACACCTGACCCAATATCCTAGTTTCATCCACAGCTTCAATGAGTTCTTTACCAAATAACCAAAAAAAGTGTAGATAAAACTCCACCATCCACCCGTCTGGAACAAGGATTTTGTCCCTAGGGAAGTTTTTTAGAACATTCTTCACCTCTTCAATAGTAACTTGTTTACTAATTCTGAAACAATATTCTTCATCAAAGAACTGAGGAATCTTGATTATTTTCAACTGATTTTCAATATTTAAATTCCGACTCTTTGAATAAACACCCTTAAAATAGTTCATGACTGATAATTTTAACGCTTTCCTTTCACTGCACAGAACACCTTAATCATCCTTAATATCCCAAATAGAATTGCTAAGTATTATCTGATTAGAAAATCTATGAAATAATTTTGTATTGTTATCCCCATCCTGAAGCCACATCACCCTACTTTTCTACCTCCATGTTTCCTTCTTCTATTTCAGTAACTTATTTCTTCTAATTTCCAAATTTAATAATATTTCTTTCCTTTCAAATGAAAAGAAATCATCATCCACTTCACTCGTAAACCTCTGAATTTCTTCCTCAAGAGAAACCATTTCCTTCTCCATTTAATATTTTTTTATCTTTCTCCCACTTTCAAACTTCCATATTCAAGATAGATACTTTTTTTAATCAAAAAATTCAATGGTACAAGTTATTATCTACATACATATTCCTCCAAATATCATTAACAAGGTCACATAAATTTTCCTCCTCCAACGAGATAGAGTTGAAGTTGAAAGGATAACGAACCAATTCCTTATCAAAATCTAGCTCTAATATAATAGTTTTATAATATGGAATGCCAATAAAATAATACCAAGCTCTGTACCTTCTAATATCTTCACATAAATCCTCCTACATAAAGTACCTATCGAATATTTTAGAAATACCTGCTCTTCCACAACATCCATTCGACCAAGTAGGTACAAGAACATTAGGGGAAATATCAATAAGCCTAGAATATTCAAAAAGGGATAAAGAATAATCAACTAAGGAATCCATGGGATTTATAGAAGCCCAAGTTTCATCAAAGGATAAACTGAAATTTAAGTCCCCCACCAAAATGAGAGAATTATCACACAAAACGGTAGACTGAACAACCTGATCCCAAAATACCCTCCTATTTTGACAAGGAGCATATATATATTAAAAACAATTCCGCAAGTTTATAATCCTTTAATCTACCTTCCATCAAGAGGTCGACCATAGTAACAAAATACTTCAAATCTTCCACTTCCAAATTCCAAGCCACCAAATTTCCCCCAAACATACAAACAAAGTCTAACACACATACTCTCCATTTAGATTTTAGTTTTAAGAAATACTCACAAACCCAACTAGCCGAAGACATAGTTTCTTGTAAAATAACAATGCTAGGTCTAATTTTATAAAGAAAGTGATTTAGTGTAGTTCTCTTAGGGCCACTTCCAAGCCCCCTGATATTAAAAGAAACAATAATCATTGAAAAACCTCGACAAGGAACGCATTCTCTCTGAGAGCCCTAGAATCCTCATAAATTATAGAATCAGAATTATGGGGCAATCCCTTACCAAAAAGAGAAGATACCTTTGGTTTACTAAAATAATCTCCCAAACTCCCCTCAACACCTACCTTCTTCCCTTTTCCTTTCTTTCTATATGTTCTGATAGTAACATTCAAGTTAAAAGATGGAGGAAATTGGAAATATATCAGGCTCAACAGATAATATAGAGTAAGATTGTAAAGGAATTTTTCCTTCACCCAAAAAATTCGAAGGGGAATCTAAAATAGGAGAAGTAGAAATATTAATCCCCAAATCCCCTTTCTTCATACCATCCAACAAAGGGCAATATTTAAAGTAAAAAATCGACCTAGGAGGATCATGTAGACCATCAACTTTTGAAGAAATTTAGGGTTTTCAGAATGGACAATCTGATAAAGGGTCTCTTCTTCAGAAATAGGATTTGAATTCTTTGTATTAATTATTTCTCTACTAGGACAATCCAAATATAAAGAAACATCATTTTCAACCAAATCCATCCCCATAATATTTATAGAAGCTTCCCCTAAACCCTTATCCAAAACTTTTAACCCCTACACCAAAATTTTACCCAAATTTTCTTCCACAGATAATAATGTTAAAAGAAAAAGGACCAATTGAACAAACTTACCAACAAAGGAAGAGGCCGATGTTTGATCTAGTGCTATAGAAAATTTTATTTTGTCAATCATGTCCTCCATAAGCTCTTTGGGGTTCTCCTCAACCTCCACTAGTGAAGGCCCATTAAAATCAAAGTTACATCCAACCTTATGATGGCCCGTACCTATAAAATTATGGCATTGAAAGGCAATATGCCAATAGTCCAATTTCTACACGAAATACCCACCTTCCCGTACAATTTCTAGCTCCTTTGGAATCCCTCCTTCAATATCCATCTCAAGAAGAAGATGTCGATATTTCCTCTTAGACCCCAACAAATGTTCCTCCTTAATTGTAATAAACCAACCAATCTCATTTGTCACCACCATAAAACCCTTAATATTCCAGCAATGAAGAAGAAATCCAGGAAGAATTACCCATAAATGCATTTTTTCTAGTTTATAATTCCATGGGTCGAAATCCACCTTCCAATGAGCTAACACCAGAGAACCCCAACCAATAACGCAAAACCTCTCTTCAATGGATTTTCTGTCCTCCTTAGCAAGAAAATGAAAAACAACCCACCCATTAACAAGCATCATAACACAAGGAATAATAGAAATTAAAGCTTTCCACTTACTTTGCATCCAATCTAAAATTTCTGACCTTCTCAGCTTTATGAACTCAAATATGCAAACCAACTCCCTCATAGATAATGGAAAAACCATGTCAACTATAACATCCCTCCCCTAAACACAAAGGGGCCTTCATTTCTTAACCTTTTAGAAACTAAGCTTCTTTCCAACCTGGTTAAACCCTAAACTATAAGTTTTGTTCACAGATTTATTTAAAGGAAAACTAGGGTTTCCCTATAGCTCCATAGGTTTATCATCCTTAAGAACAACCTTTGAACCATCGTTATTATCCCCCAAATGCAACTTAAACAAAGGATTTTCCACCAAAGCACACCTTACACTACAAAACTTAGTTTCCTTCCCAAAAACCTCAAATCGTACTGGCGTGACAACCCCTTTAGAAATCCAAATTGAGTCATTATTATGACACAGGTGATGTCACGGATGAGTGCAATACCTTCTGTACACATGTCCCCATATTGGTACCCTTGTCTGGCTCGACAGAAAAAACCCATAATGAAATAGAAAAATAAAAAAACCCCAAATTATCCAAATGTGCCAAAATAGAAATGGAATAAAAAAATATTCCCACTTGTTTATCATGGTTGGTACTAAGCTGACAAAGGATTCCAGCTAAACTCCAAGCCTATTGCTATCAAATCCACCTGAAAATTAACAAATTTTTTTTCTACAATGAAAACTCGGGTTTTTGCCATTGCTCCTCAATCTCATAATGATTGATTTTGGTTTTTCCACTCATAGTTAGCCCAAATACTCTAACCATAATTAATTATACATGATGCATGTATGGAACATGTTTTGTGAAAATAAAAAGGGAGGGGTTAGACCTAATATTATCCAAAGAATAATGAACAATATTAAAGGAAAACATGGGTTGTTGCAATTGTTGACCTTTGTAAATGAATAAAGAGCTAGTCGCTTGTCCAAAAATTACAACATGGGATCACGAGAGGGAGGAGATTCCCAATGTTTTCATTCACACGCCACAACATATATATTTTATCAAAACTTTGATTGAAGTTTACACTTGGGAAAAGATATAGTGGTAAATGAAAGAATTTGGTGAAAAGGGAAGTCATCTGACGCGAACTCCACTAGTTAAAATGATTGAGCAGTCCACATGAGGGGACGACCACCCCAACTGTTGTAAATCAAAAATTAGGATGGGGGGAATGAAACATGACTGAATATTACCAATGACAAGACTTGAATAATGACATTTATAAGCAGCAACATACATTCGTTTGATGGCATGAGTAGTAAAAAGAATCAGAAAAAGGTGCAAATTTTCTAGAGTGTAGCTCACTCCATCTTTTTAGCAAAGGTACTCATGAAAGAATATACAGTGTTCCACCTTACAATAGCCATGCACTAACTGCTCATGCCGGTTTGGAGGACAGAGCTTCTAGACACAATGGTATGCACAGGAGGCACTTCTATATTGAAAAAATGCATAATCATAGAGATAATTGAACCATTGTTCAATGACCCCATTTCTAGGTAGGTTTAGGATAAAAAACAATTGAGTAGGTAGAGGTGGTTGAATTAGAAATTCCAACTCGGTTATATACACCACAATCTTAAGAGGGGAAGTATATACCCAGTTGCGAGGTGCCCCATAGTTTCATTTGAGTGACAAGGGAAGGAGATAGGGTCGTATGAAAAAATTTCATGCTTGCAAAACTATAACTAATGTTGCAATTAAAAATTTCAGGTCAATGAACAATCTTCCATTCATCTGGCCTTTAGATTGTTCTAACACATGTTTCTCTTCTAGAATCAGTTCATGTAGAGTTTTGTGATATTAACATAGACATAAAGCAAGAATTTCAGTTCTCAAGCTTCAGAAGCAAAATTATGAGGATTAGAGTCTTTCGAACCTATCACATAGAATTTTCGAACTGACATTTTGGACCAAGCCAATGCGGTCCATCATCAGGAAGGGAAACAAACAAAGATTATGAGGAAACTATAATCTTTAATAATAAATAGAGATGCAAAGATAATAATTAAAAAAGTTAGTCGATAGACTCAAAAAGAGGAAGGGACCCAAAATAAACCCTAAAAATAATAGATGGATCAAAGGTAATAAGAAATACCCTATAGACAAAAAATGAATAAATAAAGAAAATTAATTAAAAAAAAATCCAAATAAAAATGAAAATAATATTAATAATACTAATTTTTTTGAATGATATATATATTAAAACTAACATTAATATATTAAAGAAACTGTAAAAATAAAATTAATTAAATAAACATAATAAAAATAATTAATTAAATAAACATAATTAAAATAATTAAAAATAAACACGATTGAAATGAGGAAATGAAATTAAAATCATAATAATATAAAATTAATAAAATACAGTAAAAAAGAAAAAATAAAAAGTTGGTATTTTAATAAAAATAAGTTGGGAGAAAGTTGAGAAGAATATAAATATATAAAAAACAAATTTATAAAGTAAAGGATTTGAAAGAAAAAAATAAGATAATTAAAAAAAAAGTAAGGGATATTTAGAAACAAGGGAGGGACATCTAAATTAGAAGAAGGGACACCTAAACTGGACACACCAGTGGTGTTTTGCAATTTCAATTACTTTCTTAAATTTCCTAGGGAAGAATTGATCCTTAATATTTAGAATCTTGGCATCTTCAAGGTAGATAGGTAGATATGATGTTTTGTCTTGTTTATATGTTTGGCAAGTGAAAAAAATGAAAACAAATATTATTAAATTTTAATTTTAATTTTTTTATATTTATATTATATTCTTCTTTTCATTTTTATTTTTTATTTTTTTTCAAAAATCTTATTATTATTATTTTCAATTTCATTAAGGTTTTTTTTCTTTATTTATTTTTTTCTATATGGAATATGTCTTATTAACTTTTATCTCTCTTTTTATTATTTCTACAGGTTTTTTTTGGCTCCTTTCTCTTCCTTGAGTCTAATGGCTAACTTTTTTTATCTTTGAATTTCTATTTATTTTTAAAGATTAGAATTTCCTCGTCATCTTTGCTTATCTCTCTTTCCTGGTGATGGATCACACTGGCTTTATCCAAAACATTTGTTCAAAAATTGTATACAATGGATTCGAAAGACTCTGATCCTCAAAGCAAGAAGTGTTTATGTTTGAGATGGTTGCATCTAAACATATATTGCTTATAATTGTTCGGATGAAGCATGTGCCATTCATTCATGTTCATGTTTTGATCTGATGCTCTACTAATTGAAAATAACAGATCAATAAATAAGGGGAACATTATAACATCAAGGGTGTTCGGTCCAAGCTAAATCAATGAGAAATCCCGCTGAATATGCCTTTTATAACTACATTAATGAATAAATAAAGCAATTAACTCGGTGATCTCAATGGGGACACATAATTCATGTTAATGGAATTTTTGAGTAAAAGAACGAGGGATCTATAATGCAAACACATCATTGCATAAGTTACAAATCTGATTAGGGAGACAATCAACATGTGATCATTGAGGCGAATGCTTATGTTGGGTATTTGATCGATATTAAGTTAGTTTGATCGGTCCCACAAATCAAGAATGTATGCCCATTATATTTTCCAAGCATTTTACCAAGGGCTCATTGTTGACTTCGTATTGGTATTTTTCAAGGTCCTGGGCATAGTAATGTCATGCACAGTCAAAGAAACCCCCCGCCCCGATCTCTGTAAAAGCAGTGGATTTTTGCTCAATATATACTTCAACTATTAGATAAGGTGAAAACCGATAAGAATCCCTAAAGAACTTGACTTATCTATCAATAATTTTGCAGTACTTCCTCCAAAACTAGGGATTATGGATCCATGCTTCGATTCTCAAAGGAAACCTTCTAAGAAGCATTCAACTATTTGAAGAACAAACTTCTAGCATAAGGTGTTTTTGGATTAATGCATATGTATGTCTATCAACATTGAAATAAGACTTAGGTGACTTTATACTTCGAAACAATTTTGTATCTCAACATTGTTTCAAACGTGCAAATATGCCTTTTTGGAGTTTTGAATCAATATATAAAAGGAGAAATTGTTGCACTAAACAAACTAGATCATGAAAGAAAACTTAGGGGAAGAATCTAGATCTGTATCCTAGAAACTATAATTTTTGTTCTTCTGCATCCATTGAGTTATGGAATACCAAACATCACCAAAAAAATCCCAAGAGGATGTAGATTTCAAGGATATTTATGCTTCTTGTGAAAATCCAGTTAGCCATAACAGAAGCCACTTGTTAGATTATATGATGCAAGAAGGATTGTTGTTCAAAGGCAATAAGTTGTGTATTCCAAGATGTTCAATGAGGGAAAATTTAATTCAAGAAAATCATAGTGGGGGTCTCTCAGGACATTTTAGACAGGACTTTTTCTTTGGTGAGTAATTTTTATTTTTGGCCAAAGATGCAGCATGATGTGAATAAATTTGTTGAAGGATGTAGAGTCTATCAACATGCAAAAGGAAGAAGTCAGAACACAGGATTGTATCAACCATTACCTATTCCAGCTAGGCCTTGGGATTTAATAAGCATGGATTTTGTTTTAGGCTTACCTAGAACTCAAAGAGGTCATGATTCAATTTATGTTGTAGTAGATAGATTTTCCAAAATGGCTCATTTCATTGCATGCAAAAAACATTGCTAATCTATTCTTTTTCAGAAATTGTAAAGTTCCATGGTTTTCCTTTGAGTATTGTGTCTCACAGAGATACAAAATTTGTTGGTCATTTTTGGAGAACTCTATGGAAGAAATTGGGGACTAATCTCAGTTTTAGTTCTCCTGATCACCCTCAGAATGATGGAGAAACTGAAGTGGTAAATAGGAGCTTGGGAAATATATTGAGAAGTCTGGTGTATGAATGATCCAAAATAGGGGGACTTAGATTTAGCTCAGGTAGAGTTCGCATACAATGATTCACCCAATAGAAGTACATGTATGAGTCCTTTTCAAATTGTCTATGGAATGCATCCAAGAGGTGTATATGAACTTAGAGATTTGGTAAAAAAGGAAAAGAGAAGTACAGAGAGTGAAGAATTTGCAGTTAGTATGCATGAGATACAAGAAAACATCAAGAAGAGATTACAGGAAAGTGCGGAGAAGTATAAACAAAGAGCATACCTAAAGAGGAGAGAAGTGAATTTTTAGATTGGAGAATTAGTGATGGCCTATCTTAAAAAGGAAAGGTTCCCTAAAGGAACTTATAATAAGTTGAAGCTTAAAAAGATTGGACCTTGTAAAGTTTTAAGGAATTTTTCTGCAAATGCTTATGAAATTGAACTTCCTTCTGATCTTCATATTTCACCAATTTTTAATGTTTCGGATTTGTATCCTTTTAGAGATGCAGGTATCCAACTAGATGGTGTAATTTCAAATAGAGATGATCCGGCTATATATTGGCAAGGACAAATTCCACAAAAAGAACAACCTCAAATTGAATCCATCCTTGACAAAAGTGTAACGTCCCTGACCCTTCGACCGACGAAGAGGATGCTACCATGGCCTTAACCATCCGGGTAGCCAACCCCATGAACATGTGCATGCATAAAATGTTGAAACAAAATGCATTGAAGTAGAACATACACATATACAATTATTTATCATACACAGTGGAAGCAAACATACGTTCATACAAGCATTCAACATGTTCACCATATTCATTAACAGTAAAATGATTACAGGAGTAAAATAGACAAGATTACTTATATTATGAAGAAATCGTTCTGCAACCAGCTACGTCGCTGCAACGTTCCACCCAACCATAGGCCAACGTGCTCCTTAATCTCTCAGCAACGCTACCACCCCCGAGTTGGGCATGATTCTCCAAGGAATAAGGAACAAGCAAGCTTACACATAGCCAAGGATACACAAAACAAAGCCAATCCAACACAGTTGGGTTTATCAGGCCATCAACAGGATAGCTAAGCCAACATGGTCAGGTTTATCAGGCCATCAAGGAGCTAGGAAAGGATAAATGCTAAGCTGGTGAGCCCATTACAGAGCTAGGAACACCTACACCAGAACTAGCTTGACTTCTAAGACACCCACACACACCCAACATAAGGAATCAGTCCCTTCTCTACTACACAGTCCCTCAGGCCCTGACTTCCCTTCTAGTGCTATTCAGGGGTGGTGGAGAAGAAAGCCAGCCCTCTAGCTCTGTCTATGTGGTTTCCAAACACACCAGGTTTATTAAGCATACCAAGCCCCCATCCTTGCTCCCAACACAGTCCGAAGACCAACCACTGCATACACGCAGTCACACAAGCGATTCACAGCTTGGGCAAGGAAAACAACTCCTGAGTCGTTATTGGCCCTATCGTGGCCAAAACAACTCCAAAACAACCTACAGCAGTCAAAACGTAAGGGAGACCACAGCAACCCACAAATCTTGGAAAGAACGACAACAACCACAATTCAGGGGAAGAACAACAACCCCGGATCTCAACACTGAGGTGACAGGAAATTTACATGGCCATACCAGCCTGTAAGGAAAACATACGCCCACACGGTCCATAAAATTCGCATGGGAAAACCTGAACACTCAGAACGTGAATGGCTTATTCACAAGGGAAACTTGTGGGTGATAATGACCAAATGGCCCCCAGCTTGTGGTGTGAGTAACAATAACACAGAACCCGGTGCCTAAGAGAAGATTACACCAGATCCCAAATACGATTGGAAATACACCAGATTCCTCTCTATGGAAAATGTGAATGACAATGGAAAAGAGCTCCTTCTCCTGGCTGCGTGAGACCAAAACAGGAAAGATGCCTGTGCATGAGAATTAACAGACTATCGTCCTTGCGTGAGGATGAACAAACAATGGAGAGTCACGAGTGGGGAGTGCGGGAGCATTTTTTTCCTTTCAGTACCGTCGTGGAGAGAGTGGAAAGCCTGGAGAGTTCGCTTCCTTTGGCCAACGTGAGGTTCCATTGCTGGTGAAGTGTGCGTGTGGGAAAGGACTGACAGTCCTGCCACACTCCACTCCTAGCCATAACTGCCTCAACTACCCAGCAAAACATTAAAGTGGTAGTTGGATAAGACAAGGAAAGTTGAGCAATTCAAGCAGGGTGGTGACACATTGATTTTTCCCCCATAGCCCAAGGTTTGACATCCCCCCCCCCCTCATCCTTGTGAGAATCATGCCCCTTCTCAATTTAGTTACCACAAACATAGTTGGTTGGGGTTCCTTTTAATTAAAGATGCATATTTACATGATGAAAAAACTTAATATATGCCATATACCATGATAAACCATTGGCAACGATTTCGTTCGCCGAAACATAACACAATTAAATCAATGGCAGGGCTTTTTCCTTTAGCTCCACACCACGATTCAATACAATATATACATCATGTACATTTAATGCAATGGGGTCAAAAAGGGGGTGTTACATTCCCCTCCCCTTCAATAGTGCTACCCTCAGTGCTTTACAAAATTGAACAAAATGCTACACTGGTATCGCCTCAGTGTTCCGCAGAATTGAACAAAAATGGATGTGCCAATCGCATGGCATCCTCCAGCTCCCATGTAGCTTCTTCAGGTCTGTAGTGCTCCCATTGCACCTTTACCTAACCTATGGCCCAGTTCCAGAGCATTGTGACCTTCCTGTCGAGGATGCGCATTAGCTCGATTCAAAACTCTCCCTCAAGTTCCACCTGAATCACATCCCAATTTATCACATGGTTAGGATCATGTACATATCTCTTAAGCAAAGAAACATGAAAAACATTATGAGCCCTAGTGCTAGCAGGCAATGCAAGTCTATATGCAATGAGCCCTATTCTTTCAAGCACTTCAAATGGCCCACAGTATCTATGTGACAGCTTGGCACAACTTACAATCTTCAAGGAACTCTTCTTTGCCCTCACTCTGAGGTAAACATGATCCGCAACACTGAATTCCCTGTTCATGCTATGCTTATCTGCATAGCTTTTCTGTTTGCCCTGTGCTGCTTTCAGATTCTGCCTGATCTTTATAACCTCTTGCTCCATCTCCTTGAGCGATTCTGGTCCAAGCACAACTCTGTTCACTGGATTATCCCAAGTCACAGGTGTCCTACACCTTCTTCCATACAAATCTTCATACGGACTCATCCCCAAGGATGCCTACTGTCCATTGTTATAAGCAAACTCTACCAAGTGTAAGTAATCTTCCCACTTGGTTGGTTTGTCCATCACGTACATGCGAAGCATGTCTTCAAGTACCTGGTTAACTCTCTCTGTCTGCACATCTGTCTGAGGATGGTATGCAGTGCTGAAGTTTAGCTTTGTACCCAAGTCTGCAAACAAGCCCTTCCAAAAATTGGAAGTGAACATGACATCTCTGTCAAAGATTATTGCCTTCGGCAACCCATGCAATTTGAAAATCTCCTTCATGAAGATCTTTGCAATGTCATCCGTCTTATGCGTAGACTTAACCGGTATAAAATGCGCTGCCCTAGTCAACTTGTCTACCACAACCATGATGGAATCATGTTGCCTCCAAGTCATCGGCAATCCTGTAATGAAATCCATGGAAATAACTTCCCATTTCCATTCTGGAACTGGCAAAGGATGCAACAAACCTGTAGGGTGTTGATGCTCAACCTTTACCTATTGACATTTCATACACCTCAAAATGTACTTAGCCATATCTCTTTTCATTCCTGGCCAAAAGTACTGCTTTCTAGCTGTAGCAATTGTCTTTTGATATCCTAGGTGACCAGAATACAAAGCTTGATGGATTTCATCCATAACAACTCTCCTCAAATCTGCTACATCTGGAATATAAATTCTACCTTTATAAGTGAGAAGTCCATCTTCTTTCAATTTATATCCCTCATACCTCTTCTCAAGACTTTGTTGTTGCAATTTGTCTTTTACCTGCTCATACAATTCATCTCCAGCAACACGACTAACAATCTGCTGCCTCAAATCTTATTGGCAAATACTAAGAGATGCCACATGCATTTCTTGCATCTTCCTGTTGAGTGCATCAGCTACCTTGTTTTCTTTTCCTTTTATGTGCTTGATTTCGAAATCAAACTCACATAAAAACTCCAGCCATCTTGCTTGCCTAGAATTCAGAGTAGGTTGATCAAACAAACCTTTAGACCACCATGGTCTATTCTGAGCTCAAATCTTCTACCCATCAAGTAATGCCTCCACATCTTGAGGGAATGTACTATGGCTGCAAGCTCTAGATCATGAGTGGCATAGTTCTTCTCATGCTCCTTCAACTTTCTTGACTCATAACATATCATGTGGTTTTCCTGCATAAGGACTCCTCCAAGCCCTTGTCCGCATGCATCGGTACACACCATAAAGTCTTTCTCTGGATCTGCAACCTTCAATATGGGTGCACTGGTGAGAAGATTCTTCAATCGATGGAAACTTTCTTCACACCTCAATGTCCATTCAAACTTTATCCCCTTCTTTTGCAAGGAAGTGATGGCATGTGCAACTCTAGAGAATCCTTCAATGAACCTCTGGTAGTATCCTACAAGTCCCATAAAAGATATTACATCTATCACATTTCTTGGAGTAGGCCAATTCATAATGGCGTCAATATTTTTAGGGTCCACAGATATACCCTCCTCTGAGATAATGTGACCCAAGTACTAAATTCTATCTCTATAGAAGTCACACTTGCTCAGTTTTGCATACAACTGGTGCTCCCTGAGCAATTGTAATGTCAACCTCAAATGCTCTTCATGCTCCACCTCATTCTTAGAATAAACAAGAATGTCATCAAGGAAAACAAGAACAAACTTGTCCAAATATCTACTGAAGACACTATTCATAAGGAACATAAATGTAGCTGGTGCATTTGTGAGACCAAATGGTACCACTACAAACTCATAATGTCCATACCTTGTTCTGAAGGCTGTCTTATGGATGTCTTCATCCTTGATTCTCACCTGATGGTAACCAGACCTCAAGTCAATCTTAGAAAATACCCTTGCTCCCCACATTTGATCAAAGAGGTCATCAGTCCTAGGAAAAGGATATTTATTCTTCACCGTAACCTTGTTCAATTGTTTGCAATCAATACATAACCTGAAGTGTACCGTCTTTCTTCTTTACAAATAGAACTGGTGCTCCCCAAGGAGACACACTCGGTCGAATATACTTCTTTTCCAACAACTCCTGCAGTTGCATCTTCAACTCTAGCATCTCCAATGTACTCATCCTGTAGGGTGCCTTGGACACTGGTGCTGCTCCTGGCACAAGTTCAATTGTGAAATCAATGTCCCTCTTTGGAGGAAGCCCTGGAATCTCATTAGGAAACACATCCCTGAATTCCTGTAACACCTGATAGTCCTCCAACCTAGGAGTTTCATCTCCTGATGTCTCCAAAATATGAGCTGCATAGAACTGGAAACCCTTCCTACGGAACTTCTTTAACTGCATTGTTGAAACCTGTCGTACTGAAATCACCTTTGGAATACCTTTCACAACTACTAGGTTCCCTTCTTCATTCATGCATTCAAAAGTCTTATTGTAACAGTCAAGCTTCACCCTGTGAGCTTCTAACCAATTCATTCCAATGAGAACATCATAGGAACCAAGCGGTAGAACATTCAGATCTACACAAGTGACCAATGGACATTTCTCCACCACTTCACTAACCTTTCTCTTAGTTCCAGTGGCTAGCTGAACTAACCAAGACGTCCTATGCTTTACTTTCTTAAAAGCACAAGTCTCCACTACTTTAGGAGTAATGTAACTATGCGTAGAACCAGGGTTAATTAAAATAGAAACAGATTGCTCAACAATATTACATGCTACTTCAACCACAGTTGACTGGTGATCTGCTTGGCGGTCCTCCAGTGTTGCATAAATCCTAGGGACTGCCCTTGCTACTTGACCCACTGTTTCTACTTCTTGAATGTTATAAGCTGGTCTTGCACTCTCATTCTCGAGTGGACAATTCCTGCGCATGTGGGGTCCTCCACATTTCCAAAATTGAAGTGGCCCTCTATTCTATTGTGGATCCCTAGGCTTTTCTCCTGTCATTCTGACTGGCTTACTCGCAGCTTGGGATGGCTTCTTCTGCTGATTCCTGAAGTTAGGAGGTTTGAAACCTTTCTTTCTTTAGTCAAACTTCTCATTCTTCTTGTCCTTCCATGCCTTATGGTAATCCGGCTTACCTTTTCGCTGCTCATAGCAATACTTAGCCTTCCTTATTGCTTCATCAAGAGTTCTAGGTTCATAAAACTCAATTCTATCTTTGTAAGACTCAGGTAATCCACTTAGAAAACGCTGGACCTTCATTTTTTCATCTCTGATGTACCGGACATACCTCAACAGCTCCAAAAACCTATTTGCATATTCTTCCATGGTCTGCTGTCCCAATCTCAGCTCATGGAACTCCTTAATCTTGTCATCATAATACCTGTCAGAGAGATATTTCTACTTGAAATACTTCTTGAACTTTTTCCACTCAACTCTCCTTTCATTGATCCTCTTTACTTGCTTGAAGTGTTCCCACCAAATGGGTGCCCTTCCATTCAGATTGAATATGGCAACTCTTGCCTTCATGTTTCTTGAATAGTCATGCACTTGAAAGTACTTCTTTATTCCAAAAAGCCAAGTTTCAGCCTCTTGTCCAATCTTTACCTCACCATCAAATGTAGGAGGTTTATCTTTCTTAAATTCATCCCGAGAGCGATCCCTATGGTGTCTCTTTCTTTTCCTTTTATGAGAAGAATAACTTGAATCCCCACTGGATTCTTCAAAATTAGATGATCCACTAGGAGTCCTTCTCCTTCTCCTAGTACTGCTCTTACTGCCTTCTGGTCTTGTTGTACCTCGTCTAGAGTCTATCTTTCTTTGCAAGTCTATCAAACTCTGCAACATTACAGCATTCAATTGATGCTGCTCTTCCTGGGATTTGATCAAGCTCCTCATGGTGGCTGCAACATCTGACGGTGTCTCTTGGAATCTCCTTCCATTAGACTCTATGTCATCATTTTTATTATGGACATTTTCTCCTATGGCATCTCGGGCACGCTCGTAAGAATCTCGAGCATCATATCCATCATGGTTTCTCATAACTGAACCGCAACTTACTTACCAAACTGCACTACCTAGAATACTGCTCTTGAAGGTGACTATGATTCTGCAAACGTGTTAGTAACACAACTGTTAGATGCATAACATTGGTATAAATCAGAATCACTTACCTTCTCCTGGAAAAATCATAAAATAAAAATTGCCCAAATACTAGATTTTCTTCATCAAAGAACGTCTGTCCGAGGGGGACAATGGGGATCAAGGGGGCTTGCCCCCTTGTGGCTTCACCCACTGAAAATCCCTCTGAAAAATAGTTGAAATCTGTGGGAAATCCCATGGAAAACTCAAAATTTCCTGTACAGGATTGGGCCTCATCCCAACTAACAATCTGACATTTAGGTGGTCAAAACAACTAGCTTCCTCCACTATTCATCGGCGATCGGGTCCACTAAGCACTACCTCATCGATGATCAAATCCTCTAACCTTCGAAAGGATAGCCCATTAGACAGCCGCAATGGTGGACGTTCAATCCACTAACTTCATCCGACGTAGCTCATCGGCAATGAAATTAACTAGGTGTCGGCAATGTGTTCAACTAACCATCGCCGATGGCCGACGATTCCAGGACTTAGAGAAATTTTCAAAATTTTCCCTTTTTTTCTTCCTCTTCGACGCTTGATCGGCTCAATTCTCTTATTTTTGTCGGTGAAATAGTCCCATCAGCAGCCACAATGACGACCCATCATCTTCGATCTTCCTTCGATTGGCAGCCCAATTTGTTGAGGCATAACCGGATCGGTATCGGCAGTCTCTTCTCGTCGGAAGGTTAGTGCTCTAGGCTTCCAAAACGGTGGGCGTACGAACAACTAATTTCCACTGATCCAAACAACTAACCGTCACTGATCACCGATGGCCTTTTTCAGACGGTCTTTCAACAAAAAAAAAGGGTCGGTGTTTCGGTAGTCTTTGGCTGTTCTCCACCGAAACTATGGCTCCAGGTTCCACTAACTTTTGCTGACGGCCAATGATCACATAGATAAAATTCACAATTTCTTCCTCCTTTGGGTGATCTTTTGTCTAGCTCTCCACTACATCGAAGGAGCTTCCCAGTTAGCCTTCCGATGGGTCGATGGTTCAGGCACTTAGACAAAAAATTTCAACAAAATTTTCAAGAAATTTTCTATCATCAATTTTTTATCTCTGCTAGGCAGAAGGCAATCCTGCCTCTGTCAGTGCATCTTCGTGGTCCATCCAGGCCCATGCTGCAACATGAGCTTTGATACCACACTGTAACGTTCCCGACCCTCCGACCGACGAAGAGGACACTACCATGGCCTTAACCATCCGGCCACAGATACAATTATTTATCATACACAGCGGAAGCAAACATACGTTCATACAAGCATTCAACATGTTCACCATATTCATTAACAGTAAAATGATTGTAGGAGTAAAATAGACAAGATTACTTATCTTATGAAGAACTCATTCTGCAACCAGCTACGTCGCTGCAACGTTCCACCCAAACATATGCCAGTGTGCTCCTTAATCTCTCAACAATGCTGCCACCCCCAAGTTGGGCATGATTCTCCAAGGAATAAGGAACAAGCAAGCTTACACATAGCCAAGGTTACACAAAACAAATCCAAGCCAACATAGTTGGGTTTATCATGCCATCAACAGGACAGCCAAGCCAACATGGTCAGGTTTATCAGGCCATCAAGGAGCTGGGAAAGGCTAAATGTCAAGCTGGTGAGCCCATTATATAGCTAGGAACACCTACACCAGAACTATCCTGACTTCTAAGACACCCACACACACCCAACACAAGGAATCAGTCCCTTCTCTGCTACACAGTCCCTCAGGCCCTGACTTCCCTTCTAGTGCTATTCAGGGGTGGTGGAGAAGAAAGCCAGCCCTCTAGCTCTGTCTGTGTGGTTTCCAAACACACCAAGTTTATCAAGCAAACCAATCCCCCATTCCTGCTCCCAACACAGTCTGAAGACCAACCACTACATACACACAGTCACACAAGCGATTCACAGCTTGGGAAAGGAAAACAATTCCTAAGTCGTTCTTGTCCCTATCGTGGCCAAAATGACTCCAAAACAACCTATAGTATTCAAAACGTAAGGGAGACATAGCAACCCATGAATCTTGGGAAGAACGGCGGCAACCACAATTCAGGGGAAGAACAACAGCCCCCGATCTCAACACTGAGGTGACAGGAAATTTACATGGCCATACCAGCCTGTAAGGAAAACATATGCCCACACAATCCACAAAATTTGCATGGGAAAACCTACACACTCAGAACATGAATGGCTTATTCACAAGGGAAACTCGTGGGTGATAGTGATCGAACGGCCCCCAGCTTGCGGTGTGAGTAACAATAACACAGAACCCAGTGGCTGAGAGAAGATTACACCAGATCCCAAATACAATTGGAAACACACTAGATTCCTCTCTGTGGAAAATGTGAATGACAATGGAAAACAGCTCCTTCTCTTGGCTGCGTGAGACCAAAACAGGAAAGATGCCTGTGCGTGAGAATGAACAAACTATCATCCATGTGTGAGGATGAAGAAAAAATGGAGAGTCGCGAGTGGGGAGTGTGGGAGTGTTTTTTTCCTTTCAGTACCATCGTGGAGAGAGTGGAAAGCCTGGAGAGTTCGCTTCCTTTTCCCAATGTGAGGTTCCATTGCTGGTGGAGTCTGTGTGTGGGCAAGGACTGACAGTCCTACCATACTCCACTCCCAGCCATAACTGCCTCAACTACCCAGCAAAACATTAAAGTGGTAGTTGGATAAGACAAGGAAAGTTGAGCAATTCAAACAGGGTGGTGACACATTGATTTTTCCCCCATAGCCCAAGGTTTGACATCCCCCCCCTCCTCATCCTTGTGAGAATCATGCCCCTTCTCAATTTAGTTGCTGTGAACATAGCTGGTTGGGGTTCCTTTTAATTAAAGATGCATATTTACATGATGACAAAACTTAATATATGTCGTATACCACGATAGACCATCGGCAATGATTCCGTTCATCGAAACATAACACAATTAAATTGATGGCGAGGCTTTTTCCTTTAGCTCCACACCACGATTCAATACAATATATACATCATGTACATTTAATGCAACAAGGTCAAAACCAGGGTGTTACAAAAAGAATCTTAAGGAAGATCAAGAACAAAACCTTCTTTCAATACCTAGTCAAATGGAGAAATCATCCTACTAAATATGCATCCTGGATGATAGAGCAATAAATTTCCAAGTACAAAGTGTACCGCCTAAAGACTTAATGAAAAATTATTTTCTTCCCTAGGAGTATGATGCAGGAGCATCCAGCTCGAAGTTCATTGACTAATGAATCAACTTAGCATCTAGCTTGAAGTTCATTTATCGGTGAGTCAACTTGCCTTGTAATCAAGTTCTATATGGATAGGGAGTCAATGACAAGTAGATAGAATTAGTTTTAAATTTGTAATAAGTGGTCATTTTTCCTTTGTTCTCCTTGATCCCTGCATGGATTTATCAAGGATTGATATTTGTCAATAGTGTTTTCTTTTATTTGGTCCTCAGGTCCAACTTAGTCAGATCTGACTGGTTTTCTGAGTGTTATAAATTAATTTGAGTGTAATAGGTCTAGAGAGGGGGTAGAAGGAAAAGGAAAAAGGAGTGAAAGATGTGAGAATAAATACTGTACACAGAAGGAGTGAATAAGTTGAATTCTATGTGTTCGAAATTTCGATCAAGTTGAATAAAGAATAGAGGATCACATTCCATGTGTGTTTTGATGGATTCATGGTTTTAAATAAATATGTAGAGATATGAATTCATCCTGCGTTCACTCCATATAATTTTGTGTATAAATTCTTTATTTTCTGAATTGTAGATAAATTGATCCTTTCACTAATCAATTTGGCGAGCTACGAAGAAGGATCTCAGAGAAGATCAAACTGCGAAGAAATATTGTAATGAAAATCAACGGTTACAATTTTTTACACATCTGCAGATAGATCAACGACCGAGAACTAATCCGCAAGAATCGATGGTGCGGAAGACTTCGCAATTGCAGAAATCAAGAAACATGTAAATTGCTGGAACTCAGTTTTTGATAATTCAATTTCCGCAACCCGCATGCGGGATAGACTGTTGCATTTGCAATTAATTGCAAAAGTTCAATTAAAAAAATAAAAGTTGTAAAGCCACATCCCGCAATCCTCATTGTTGCAGGAAAGGATTTGCAGGAAACGTCTTGTGGAATGATGTTTGCGGAAAAGCTGAGTTGCGGAATGGTGGATATTGCGGAAAGGTAGAGATTTCATAAGAACGGTCTTGCGGAAGGGAAATATAACTGAGTTAAAGTTGCAGAAAGAATATTTTATTCACGAATCCATCCTATTAGTAGAAGTCTTGGATCTAGTTGTTCTTTGAGGCCATCAGTTGTGGTATCATAGCAGGACAAAGATTTTGTGTAGTAGCTCAGTTGATCAGTTGAGTCTATGAAGAAATATGTTGCCAAGAAGGGGATGCATACATGGAATTCCTATAGGACATGATAGAGGAAGACAGCCTGCAGAAACAGAAATGAATAGAAACATGAGAATACTGGAAGAAAGGTTAGAAGCTATGGAAAGAAATAACCATTCAGACAATTCAGGTGACAGTGATGAAAAAGCTGAATCTGAATCCTCTAAGGAAGAAGAAGAAGATCCTGATGAAGTTAAAATCTTGAAGATGTTGATGAAAACAAGTGGTAGACCAAGAATAGAAGTACCTATGTATTCAGGTAACTTAAATGTTGAAGAACTCATGGATTGGATTAATGCTCTGAGTAAATACTTTGATTTTGAAGAGATAGAAGAAAAGAAGAAAATAAGAATGCAGCTACTAGATTGAAGGGACATGCAGCTATCTGGTGGGATGAGCTCTAGATCCATCTGAGAAAGAAGAGGTAAGAAAAAAATAAACTCATGGGATATGATGTTGCATAAGATTAAAAGTCAATTTATGCCTAAGGACTATTAGTTAAATCTTCTTAGACAATTACAGAACCTTAGACAGAAGGCTATGACAGTAAATCAATATACAAAAGAGTTTTTTAGACTGAATATTAGATCTAGACACACAGAGGGAGGTCTAGAAAGAGTAGCTAGGTATATCAATGCGTTGAGATATGATATACAAGATGAACTCAGTTTATTAAATTTGAAAATTGTAGAAGATGCATATCAGGTATCTTTAAAGGTAGAAGAGAAATTGCTAAGAAAGCAAAACCAAGGAAACAGAGGAAAGAACATGGTAAGAGGTAGAGGTGTTCGAAATAGAGGATGTAGAACTTCTAAAGATGAAGCTGAAAGTTCTAGTAGTAGTAGTCAATCATTCCAGAGAGGAGGATTCAGAGGAGGTAGAGGAAGAGGTAGAAATAGAGAAGTAAGGTGTTATACTTGTGGAGAGATTGGACATATGTCTCAGTGGGATTGTCTAAGAAATAAATATACATGTCATAGAAATGAATGTTATAGAGGCTCGGGAAGAATCAAAATAAGAAAAAAAGGTGAATAATCCTTCAAAGGATGGAGAGGCTCTTATGTTGAAGAGAGTCTTGGTGAAGACGGAGAGACAGGTACATGAACCAGTTCAAAGGAAAAGTTTGTTCATAACAAGGTGTAAGTCACAAGGTAAGTGTTGTAAAATGGTTATTGATAGTGGTAGTACTGATAATTTGGTTTCCACAGATATAGTAGAGAACATGGGATTGAAGAGGATGAAGCATCCAACTCCTTACAAAGTGTCATGGTTGTAGAAAGGACATCAGCTCTTGGTGAATGAACAGTGTAATGTGGAGTTCCAGATTGATACTTACAAGGATGAAATATTATGTGACATAATTCCTATGGATGTGTTCCATATACTCTTAGGGAGGCCATGGAAGTATGACAGGAAATTTGTTCATGATGGGAAGAAGAATACTTATTCTCTGGAGAAAGATGGGAAGAGACATACCTTATCACCCTTGGAAGATGAAGCAGTTCAAGGAAGTTCAAGATCAAGCATTCTGTTAATGTCTGGAGAAGAATTGTTACAGGAAGTTTAGAAAGAAAGAGATCTACATTTTGATCTTATTGGTAAGCCAAAGATAATTTTAACTTCTACATATTTAGATGATTTTCCAGATGAAGTTAAAACTTTGCTTGATGAGTATGCCAACATTATTGTGGATGAATTGCCAAATGAATTACCTCCTGTAAGAAGTATTAGCCGTCACATTGACTTAATACCAGGTGCAATTTTACCTAACAAAGGAGTATACAGATTAACCCCTCTAGAAAATGAAGAAATCAAACAGCAAGTACAGGAGCTGTTGGAGAAGTGATTAGTGAAAGAGAGCTTGAGTCCTTGTGCCGTAGCCACTGTGCTAAGTCCAAATAAATATGGTGGGTGGAGAATGTGTACTAACTCCAAAGAAATCAACAAGAGCACTATCAGGTATAGATTTCCTTTACCCAGAATTGATGATCTGATGGCTTGTTTAAGTGGTTCAAAATATTTTTCCAAAATAGATTTGAAAAGTGGATATCATCATATTAGAATAAGGGAAGGGGATGAATGGAAAACAAATTTTAAAACTAATTATGGTCTATATGAGTGGTTAGTGATGCCATTTGGGATTACAAATCCACCCAGTACTTTCATGAGATTGATGAATGAGGTTCTGAAAGAATTTACTGGAAAATTTGTGATAGTATAGCTAGATGGCATCCTTATTTTTAGTTAGAATAGAGAAGAACATTTAAGGCACCTTAAGTTGGTGTTGAGGAATTTGCAGAAGGAGAAGTTGTTGATAAATTTGAATATGTCTAGCTTCCTGAGGAAAGAATTGGTCTACTTGGGGTTTGTGGTTTCAGAAGAAGGACTGAAAATGGATTTTGATAAAGTGCAAGCAATTTTAAATTGGCCAATTCCAAGGAATGCTTACGAGGTAAGAAATTTTCATGGACTTGCTAGTTTCTATAGGAATTTCATTAAGAATTTCAGTCATATTTGTGCACCTTTAATAGATACTTTCAGAGGAAGTAAACAGCCTTTCCAATGGACCAAAGCAGCTGATAGAAATTTTCAATTATTAAAGAAGAAAATAACTGAGAAGCCTATTTTGGCTTTGCCTAGTTTTGATAAAGTGTTCCAAGTGGAGACAGATGCTAGTGGAGCAACAATGGGAGTAGTTTTAACTCAAGAACAGAGGCCAGTGGCATATTTCAGTGAAAATTTGAATGAAGCTAAACAAAAGTACTCTTTGTATGATAAAGATTTATATGTTGTTGTGCAAGCTCTTAAAAAGTGGAGACATTATTTAATGCCTAGGGAATTTGTTTTGTATTCTGACAATCATGCTTTGCAATTCATCAATAGCCAGCCTAAATTAAATCATAGGCATACTAAATGGGCAAAATTTTTGCAGAACTTTACCTTTGTTATCAAACATACAAGTGGTAAGTCTAATAAAGTTGTTGATGCTTTGAGTAGGATAAGTTTGGTAATGCAGGAAGTTAAGGTCAGTACTTTGGGATTTGAAAATATGATTGCTATGTATAAAGGGGATGTACATTTCAAGGATATTTATGCTTCCTTTGAAAATCTAGTTACCCATAATAGAAGCCAGTGGTTAGATTATATGATGCAGGAAGGATTGTTGTTCAAATACAATAAGTTGTGTATTCCAAGATGTTCAATGAGGGAAAATTTAATTCAAGAAAAGCATAGTGGGTGTCTCTCGGGACATTTTGGGCAAGACAATACTTTTTCTCTGGTGAGTAATTTTTATTTTTGGCCAAAGATGCAGCATGATGTGAAGAAATTTGTTGAAGGATGTAGAGTTTGTCAACATGCAAAAGGGAGAAGTCAAAACACAAGATTTTATCAACCATTACCTATTCCATCTAGGCCATGGGATTCAATAAAAATGTATTTTCTTTTTGGTTTACCTAGAACTCAGAGAGGTCATGATTAAATTTATGTTGTAGTAGATATATTTTTCAAAATGGCTCATTTCATTTCATGCAAAAAGACTAATGATGCAGCAAACATTGCTAATCTATTCTTTTCAGAAATTGTAAAGTTGCATGGTTTTCCTTTGCGTATTGTGTCTGACAGAGATACAAAATCTGTTCGTCATTTTTGGAGAACTCTATGGAATAAATTGGGGACTAATCTCAATTTTAGTTCTACTTATCACCCTCAGACTGATGGACAGACTGAAGTGGTAAATACAAGCTTGGGAAATATACTGAGAAGTATGGTGTATGAACATCCAAAACAGTGGGACTTAGCTTTAGCTCAGGCTGAGTTCACATACAATTATTCACCCAATAGAAGTACAGGGTATAAGTCCTTTTCAAATTGTCTATGGGATGCATCCAAGAGGTGTATATGAACCTAGAGATTTGGTAAAACAGGAAAAGAGAAGTGCAGAGGGTGAATACTTTGCAGTTAGTATGCATGAGCTACAAGAAATAATCAAGAAGAGATTACAGGAAAGTGTGGAGAAGTATAAACAGAGAGCAGACCTAAAGAGGAGAAAAGTGAATTTTTAGATTGGAGATTTAGTGATGGCCTGTCTTAAAAAAGAAAGGTTCTGTAAAGGAACTTATAATAAGTTGAAGCTTAAAAAGATTGGACCTTGTAAAGTTTTAAGGAAGTTTCTACAAATGATTATGAAATTGAACTTCCTTCTTACGTCCATATTTCACCAATTTTTAATGTTTCATATTTGTATCATTTTAGAGATGCAGTTATCCAACCAGATGGTGTAAATTCAGATAGAGATGATCCAGCTATAAATTGGAAAGGAAAAATTTCACAAAAAGAACAACCTCAAATTGAATCCATCCTTGACAAAATAATCTTAAGGAAAATCAGGAACAAAACCTTCTTTCAAAACCTGGTCAAATGGAGAAATCATCCTACTAAAGATGTACCCTAGATGACAGAGCAAGAAATTTCCAAGTAGAATGTACTACCTAAAGACTTAATGAAAAATTATTTTCTTCCCCAGGAGTATGATGCAGGAGCATCCAGCTCGAAGTTCATTGACTGATGAATCAGCTTAGCATCTAATTCGAAGTTCATTTACCGATGAGTCAATTTTCCTCGTAATCAAGTTCTAGATGGATAAGGTTCGATGACAAGTAGATAGAATTAGTTTTAGATTTGTAATAAGTGGCAATTTTTCATTTGTTCTCCTTGATCCCTATGTGGATTTCTCAAGGATTGATCTTTGTTGATAAGGTTTTCTTTTATTTGGTCCTCAGGTCCAACTTAGTCAGATCTAACAGGTTTTCTGAGTGTTATAAATTAATTTGAGTGTAATAGGTCTAGAGAGGGGGTAGAAGGAAAAGGAAAAAGGAGTGAAAGATGAGAGAATAAATAGTGTGCACAGAAGGAGTGAATAAGTTGAATTCTCTGTGTTCGAAATTATGATCAAGTTGAATAAAGAACAGAGGATCACATTATGTGTGTGTTTTAATGGATTCCTAGTTTTATATAAATCTGTAGAGATATGAATTCATCCTGCATTCACTCCATATAATTCTATGTATAAATTATTTTTGTTTCTGAATTGCAGAGAAATTGACCCTTTCGGTGATCAATTTGGCAAGCTATGAAGAAATATATCAAAGAAGATCGAACGACGAAGAAAGATTGTGACAGAAATCAACGATTACAATCTATTTCGCATCTGGAGATAGATCAACGACCAATAACTAATCCATAAGAATTGACGGTGTGGAAGACTTCGAAATTGCGGAAATCCAGAAACATGGAAATTGCGGGAATTCATTTTTTGATAAGTCAAGTTCCGCAGCCCGCATGCGGGATGGATTGTTGCGGCTGCAATTAATTGTAGAAGTTCAATTAAAAAAATAGAAGTTGTAAAGTCGTATCCCACAATCCGCGGTGTTGCAGAAAAGGGGTGTTGCGGGAAACGTCTTGCAAAAAAGATGAGTCGCGGAAAGGTGGAGATTATGGAAAGGTGGATATTTCAAAAGAGCGATCTTGTGAAAGGGAAATATACCTGAGTTAAAGTTGCAGAAATAAGATTTCAATTAGGAATTCAGCCTATTAGTAGAAGTCTTGGATCTAGTTGGTATTTGAGGCCATCATGAAGTCTCAACCAATTTTTTTTTAACAATCTTGCCTTCTGACCCTACCTAGTACGATGCAATCTATTGAATCCTTTGTGTGCCATTAGTGCAATTTTTTTAACAAGGCCCACAACCCTTTGACTCTGTGAACCTTTCATGTTATTAAAAGAAAGATAAAAAGGGAATATGAACCTATTGACAAGGTATATGTTTCCATCATGAGGTCTCAATATCAATTTGCAAGTTTTTGTAGACTCTAAGTTGGTCATTAACACGATTAAAAAGATTTATTTACCATCCAATAAGCTTTTCCAAAGGTACATTCAAGTCATCGATCACCTCATGAAGGGATTACTTTCTCTTTACCTAACTTATATCCTTTTTGAGATGAATATAATAGTTGGAAAACTAGTTGTGTTCGGTTATATCCCTTCCCAACAACATTTAAACGAAAAGCCTAGTTGTGGCATGATTTCGCTATACCACCCTTTTATGCTAGACAATGATGAGTTGTGGAAATTTTTTGAGGATGATGTTGCTATCTGTTGCTTTATGATAGATCAAGGAGATGAAATTTAGAACACACTAGGATACTGAGAGGAGGAGGGTGAATCAATATTCCCTGGAAATTTACTATTTCTCTTTTTCCTGTTTAACTTATCAAACAAATAATATATGCATCAATACATTGTTAACATTATGTTGAGGAGACTTCAATCTCCAATTTTCACCAATTACAACTGGCAGGAGGCTCCAACCTCCTTGTTTCTTCATCTCTAACTAAAGGGATTCCCCAACACCCTTCTTTTTCAACTCCGGCTAGAAGGGGAAAAACATCCTCTTTCCAACAATTTCACGGCTGCGACATTATGGAGACTACACCCCCCTTTGTTTTTGTGATGGGATGGAGGCTTCAACCCCCTTTTCACACTTTGAACTTTTCTCTCATTTCTACACACTTATCTTATCTTATGTTGTACTACTCACTTTCCTCAGCCTTACTTTGTACTACATACTCTCTTTTGAATTCTTTATTCTATCCACTATGTGCATGTACTCGACTATGATTCAATTTGAGCTATGTTGTATTGCACACTTTCGATGACTTTTTCTGCACACTTCACACACTATGCACTAGGGTATGTGCACCTTCTCCAACTCGTTCACCATTTCACACTTAACTCGACACACTATCCTCAACTTGTGCACTAGACTTTGCTTCAGACATCGTCCTTCCTTGCAATGGAAACTTTGTCCTTGTATCTACTTCAATATTTAACCTTCCTCCAATTGCGACTTCACCCCCTTCCCCTTTCTGTCACATCTTCATTTCCTTCTCTTCCATCTATGATCATGTTTTCCCAACAATAAAAAACATATTCTTATTTATACATGAGATGAATTCCCCTTTCATTTGAATAAGAGGACGACCAAAATGCTTTTTTTTAATTTGTAATGTTCCTTAATCTCACTTGACTTTGACAATGAATGGGTCATTAACCACTCATGGTTCTCTCTCTTAGGTTACAAGTACCCAACACAATTCCCATTCCTTTGATAATGCGACATGCCCTTATTCTAAAACTGTCCATAATATTTGAGTAAGGATATTTCGTGATCTTGTTCCCATAACTTGGTGGGACTTGCATGCATATTTAAACTAGCTTTTGTTATATTTAATTCTTCAAACAAGATTCTAATTACATCAAATATGGTTAGGTAAACCACTCAACACACAAATTGCTCCCTTTTGACATCAATGACAATATAAAGTCCAACAACCTCCCCCCTTGGCATTGATATAAAAAATAAGTAAAACTGAGCTCCCCCTGAGTATGAGATACTTATCACAACTATACTCCCCTTAACTGGTACCTATGTTACACTCCCCTAACTTTCAACCCTTGTTTTACGGTCAATATCCCCCTTTGACATCAATGGAAAAGGTTGCTCCCCCTACCATTTTGCTGCAAGTTTTCCAACCTTATCTTTGTTGGGAGGTTACTCCCAATTTTTGTTATAAGTATTCGAATACCTCCCTTGGTAGTGTTTTGGTAAAAATATATGATATTTTTTCCTTGGTATTGACATAAACCATCTTCACATATTTCTCATCTATGTGTTCTCTTAAAAAATTATACTTGATGGGTATATGCTTGGGTTTTGAGTGTATCACTGGATTTTTTGACACACTGATTGCACTTGTGTTGTCACAGTAGGCAGGAATTGGTTGATCATACTCAAACTTGATATCCTTCAAAGTTTTCTTCATCTAGAGTACTTGTGTATAGCATTTAGCAGTAGCTGTGTATTCTACTTTAGTTGTGGACAAGGATATTGATGCATGTTTCTTACTTGACCATGTAACCAAACATTCACTAAGGAAGAATGCATTCCCACTAGTACTTTTTTTGTCATCTAAACTTCCAGCACAATCAATATCTGAATAATATACGAGGTCAAAGTTTTGCATTAGATACCACAGTCCAAACTCAATTGTTCCTTGATATATGAATATTATCTTGATTGCGACCACATGTGATTCCTAAGGAGTATACTGAAATATAGCTACCATTCCAACTACTTGTATAATATCATGTTGTGATGTTGTTGACTATAGTAAGCTTCCAATTATAGATTTGTATTGCATGGGATATATTGAAGGGGATTCATTGTATTTACTGAGTTTGCAGCTGGTTTTCATGGGTGTACTGAAAGGATAACGCTTAGTCATTCCAAATATGTTGAGCATTTCCTTTAAGTATTTGGACTGAGATGTAAAAATTACTTCTGGTGTTTGAGAGATTTGGATTCCAAGAAAGAATGAAAGTTCTCCAATCATTGACATTTCAACTTCCTTGGTCATATCATCAGCAAACCGGTGACTCAATTCGTCACTATCACAGCCAAAGATGAGATCAACAACAAATACTACTATGATTAGCAACCGATCTTTTTTAGTATTAAAATACATGTCTCTATTAGCACTACCTTTCTTCAATCCTTGTTGAATCAAATACTTGTCCAAATGTGCATACCAATCTCTTGGTGCTTGTTTACGTCCATAGAGGGATTTCTTTAGTTTTGAAACATGATCTTCTTTTTAGGAAGCTTAAATCCTTTAGGTTATTCACTGAATACTTCGTTTAATTATCCATTTAGAAATGTAAACTTAACATCCATATGATATACTTCAAAAAATTTGAAGCACGAATATGATAAGAATATTATGATAGATTCCATTCACACAATTGGAGAAAAGGTTTCATCAAAATCATTTCCTCCAACTAGGGCATAACCATTGCATACTAATCTATCCTTGTTTCATAATATTTTACCTTCTATTTTACCTTGAAAATACACTTAGTCCAAATTGCATTCTTATTTTTAGGTATTGAACTAATTTCCAAGTTCCACTTTTCTCAATATGGTTTAGTTCTTCACTCATTGCGTATTCCAACTCTCATCTTTACATACTTGAAAGAAGTCTTTGGGTTCCAATGTTGAAAGTAGGGTCATGTCAGTTCTATTTGAATTTCCCATATCTCTTCTTTGAGCTTGGACTCCATCATCAATATCTCCAATGATGATTTCTTCTGGATGGTTTCTTAAGACTATTATGGATGGTGTCTTCTGAGTCCTCTGGTTTTTGTGAATTTTTGTGGGTGTTTTGATTTCCATTGATTCTATGACTTTTATTCCTCTTCATTTTCACTAAATTCTTCCTCAACACATGAAGTATCATCTGACTCCTTTTCTTCATGAGCATGTGTATTTCTTCATTGTTCTTCATCTATTTTAACATCTATACTCTCCACAATTCCTCTTAACCTATTCTTATAGCACATATGCTTTCTTACTACTATAATATCCCAAAAATATACCTTCATCTATTATTGTACTAAAATTTCTCAAATGATCTTCATTGATTTTTATATAACACTTGCTTCCAAAGACTCTAAAATATTCCACTGATGTTGGTATTCCTTTCCATGAATCATCAGTATTTTTGTCATTGTTTATTCTTAGCTAATCTATGTTTATTATGTGTACTGTTGTTGCGACTACTTCTCTCAAAAAATGTCATGCTAAGTCAACTTCAAGTAGCATGGTCCTAGTTGTCTCTTGCATTGTGTTATTTTCTTCTCTTTGTTATTCTATTTTCTTGGGAAGTTCTTGCCACACTGAATTGTCTTTGAATTCCATTCTCCTCACAAAAATGATTGAAATATCTTGAGGTAAATTCCCCTCCATTGTCAAATATTAGACACTTGATTTTGTAGCCACTTTCATTTTCAACCGGTGCTTTGAAAGTTTTGAATATTTTAAAAACTTATGATTTTTCCTTGAGAAAGGTCACCCATATCATCCTAGTATAATCATCAATAAATAACATAAAATACCTTTCTCCCTGAATAGTCTGGACTTTTTCTAGTCCACACAAGTCAGTATGTATCAATTCTAGCGGCTTTGTAGTAGAATGGTATTCTTTGGTTTGAACCTAAGCCTTGTTTTCTTCACATGCTGACATGACTTAGATATGTTATTTGTAGGTTTTGATAGCCTTGAAATTCCTCTGACAATCCGTATTTTTCTAACCTTTACAAGATTGTCGAAGTGAAGATGTCTAAGTCATTTATGCTAGATACAACAATCAATTGCTTGACCAATATATGATATTTCTCCTTATATTTATTCTAGAATATAGACATTCCATGGTGCTCTAGTTCCTATTTCAATTACTTTTATTGATCAATTTCGTTTGATTTCACAACTTTCAGCATAAGGTGAGATTATAGTTTGTGTTACACATTTGTCCAACACTTAACAAAACACATTTCATTCCTTCAACATATAATACCTTTTTAGCCTTAGATCTGCCTTTTATAGCCATCGTCCCTTGCTCATTATTCTTGTTGTTCCATCATCTCCAAAAGATACATCTCCTCCTTTTTCCCTTTTTAAGGTGATGAATTTTATTTTGTCACCAGTTGTGTGTTTGGTACATCCATTGTTAATGTACCACTTGTATTCGTCCTTCCAAGGATATAAATATATCCCACATATATCATTTGATCATTCTTCTTCTTGAGTTATTTGATTCAATTGAGAATCTTTTGGAAGATGTCTGAAAATATTGCATTTGGAACATTCAACATCATACTTGGGCAATGCTGAAAACAAGTTCTAGTTTACAAAGATATACTTATTTTGACTACTTTCTTTCATCCTAGTTCTAATATATTTACTTTCTAGAGGAGCTCTAATCAATTTCCAAAGAAATTTTTTTGATACCTGTAAGATTGTTGGAATTTGGAGGTCCTATAAATGCTTGATGAAGATTTGGATGTTGTTCTTATACATTATTTTCTTGTAAAAGGTTCATATGGTCTTCAATCAGAATTTGGTGTTATGATTAATTAATAATCTTCCCTTGACCACCATAGTCTAAATGTTATTTCCTAGCTTAGGAGTATGTTTCCACCTCACTAATGCCATGGGGAAACCATCTGGGGTCAGGCCAACCACTTGATGCACCGATTTGCATGAGTTTAGGAGATCCATAGGCCAATCCCTATAATTTAGGAACCCACACTGAGTCATGGTAGTTCGACCATCAATTCACCCAAGTCTGTGTTGATTTATCCTCAAATGGGCATCAATTAGTTCATCTCTAGTTAGCCTGGAGCCACTTTTGATTGAGTTAAGGAGGTTAGGTTCATTTTCCTACATACCTTGTTCGGTTAATTGATTGTGAACTGATTTAGTTGTCTTGAGTTAGATTGGTGAGATCTCAATGGTGATTTACCCACATTAAGTTAGCATTGGAGTTCGTCCAAGTTGGTGAATTTGAATCATACCTAGTTATTTGAATTCTCTCTATTGTATCCTCATTGTATTACACAGATGTTAATGAATATTGATGTAATGTTATGCTGACCAATTTTTCTCTCTAGGTTGTTCAATTTCACCATGAAATTTTGATTAGTGTACATTGAATTTTTTCTTCCTCCTTCAACATTCTTTCACAGTGAATTCATTCCAACCTGAGGATCCTAAGCTTAGATAAATTAAACATGGTATCAAAGTAGGTAATCAAGATAACTTCAATCCTCAAAAACTTACATTGATGCACTAGAAGCAATTAGGTTCCACATAATTCCTAGTATTCTTGCCTTGCTCCTTCTGGATTTTGTCCAGAGAAGTCTAGTCAAGTGTGATGCACCCATAGAATGTGCACATGTCGAAGTGGAGAGTGATAGACTAGGTTTGACTTTTAAGAGAAATTGAAAAACTCTAAAGAATCGTGCTGCTCCTCGAAGCTGTAAGATGGATAATTCAGCAGCCTTGACACCCAGGATCCTCACACCATTAAACTATCTTGATTGGAGCGCTGATATGCAAATAGTGTTGCGCAACAAAGGTCTGTACAGGGTTACCATGGGCAGTGAGGTTGAACCCCAACAACCTCTTGAGAAGTCGAACTATTTGAGCAAACTAAATGAAGCATTTGGATTCATGTGCATTCATATCTCTAGGGAGTTACTCTTCCATATTTATGGATTCAAAACTCTAAAGGAAGTATGGGAGAAGATCGAATCCCTATTTGGAAAGCAGGATGAGCTGAGAGACCATATTATGGAGAATGAGTTGATTTTTATGCAACCCAGAAAACTTCAAAATCATCCAGTAATTCTTCTCAAAATTCAAATCCCTTGTCATGCAATGCTAGTGTTAGGGTTAACCTTGAATCGAGAATGAGTCATAGGTGGTTTAGGTCTAGCACATATTTTGGGCACATGGTTTCTTGTATCCCATGGTATTGCATGTGATGAAGCCTTTATAAGGCTTGAGGAGGATTGATTGTAAAGTGGCGGCTAGCTCGCTTGGCCCGGTTGGCCGGTTTTGGCCAAGTTAATGAAAATCTTCATTGGTGTTAGTTTTTCCTTGCATGTGGTTTTCCAAGGTATATTGGTTGTGTGTATGTGAATGTTGTTTGTATTATTTTTTCTCTCGCGTATTATTTAATGTTGCTTGCTTGTCATAATCCTAATAACTGGTATCAAAGCTTGATTGTGCTATGTTTCCTTAATGTTGCAAGTGTGTATTGGTAGAATGTTGTGGATCTGGTTTGTGGGTTGTGCGTGAACCTGTCAAGTTGCCAATGAACAATGCCACGCACATTTTGCAAAGTTGAATCGATTATATTTTCTGAGCGAGAGAGCGTAACAACCGAGGAGGTTATGCTCGTTGATTTTTATATGCCTGTGTGTTATGGCTAAGAGCGTTGTTTGAATATGAATGCGTGAGTACCCACCCATAAAGGAGGCCACCACTAAAAAGGATAGCCAGAGTCCGTAGTGCGTGGAGAAGAAAAATCATTGTTACATTTGAAAAGCCGGTGATTGGAGTTGATGATTTGCAGATGCTGAAAATAGACAAGACAAAGTATGCACAAGTTGTGTGGTTGGAAATGGAAATGAAGTATAAGATGAAGACACCTTGTTCTTGTTTGTTGCCAGATAGGCGTGGGGGTCCGTTGTATAGGATCCTGGTCATGCGTAAAGGGAGACGCATTTTCGTGTAGAGTTCGATGCCATGAGAAAGCTGCAATGTGTGTTCATATACGTAGCTTCCATTGTCCATCGTTTGGAGTCTATGTTGGACGGGTCATAGAACATGTCATTTGTTGACAAAGTTAAAAGTAAAACTTTCTTTTTATGGTAGTCAAAATGCATAGTATCAGCTAATGTATGATGTGGTACACATTTTATGGAGTTCGCTTGTTGGAGAATAAGTCACGTTAAAAGGGGGCAAAAAGGAACTTACACCATTTTGAAAAAAAAAATGATTTTTTAAAAAAGTTTTTATGCCATGGAATATTTCAAAACATTTAATGAAAAAGTGAATCATTAAGGTTTTCAAACTAATGGATCTGGAAAATGGTGCGGTGAAGATAAGTATGATAAGAATGTGGGGCATGGAATATCATAAATATGAAAAGAACTTAGGTGTAAAGTGGTGATATGAAAATTATGTATATGATAAGCATGTTAAGTATTTTATATCTATGTATATGAGTTTTAATATTGTATTGCGGGGTGTATGATTGATAGTACCCGACACCTTAACATTTTTTTTGGTTATTGGTTAAAATTTGATTTCCTCGGGTACTAGAAGCAAAATGTATCCCTCTTATGCGCAGAGAAGGGATTTTGCATCAAGTGTGGAATGAACCACTGGGTAGGTATGAGGGTGGCAAGTGTACTCGTATCCTAACTTGATGTGGATTGGAGAGGTTGAGTCTTCAATTGCAGGGGGAATGTGAGACGGTTTAATCTCATTTTTTGAACTAAGATTGATGAACCATGCATGTGAAGATAATTCATAGACAACTGGTGGTTACAGTGGCTGAGGAACCATGTAATCTGGTAGATGGATTATTTTTATATGGACATCAATGACAAGGTTGGATGCAGGTACAAAAGGAGCGTGGTAGAAGATGAGCAAGAAAGCAAGCATGAAAAATAGAGAGGATGAAGACATGGTTGGTGATAGTGAAGTCATCATGAAGACACATGAAAAAAATTAACGAAGCATTTTGCATGTAAATGGGCATATGGATGTATGACCTGGTAAGGCATGCATACTCCTGGTAACTCACTGGAAAAGTTAAGAGATAAACCTAGGTGATAGGGGAGTGCATGTGAGATTCCTCAATAAAAATTTGATGGGGGTGGTGATTAATCCAAGTCAAGTTTAAAGGGGGGATTGTTAGGGTTAACCTTGACTCGGGAATGAGTCCTAGGTGGTTTAGGACTAGCACATAGTTTGGGCACATGGTTTCTTATATCCCATGGTATTGTCCCATGGTATTTCATGTGATAAAGTGTTTATTAAGGCTTGATGAGGCTCCATTGTAAAGTGTCATGGAGGTGAGCGGTGGCTAGCTTGCTTGGCTCGGTTGGTTGGTTTTGGCCGAGTTAATGAAGATCTTCATCGGTGTTGGTTTTTCCTTGCATGGGGTTTTTCAGGGTATATTGGTTGTTTCATGTGAATGTTTCTTGTATTAATTTTTCTCTCGCATATTATTTAATGTTTCTCGTTATAATCCTAATATCAAGTAGTGCAGGATTGAAAATAAGGATGAGTAATTGGTGCTCTCAATTTTGAGCAAACTTGGCCTAGAATTCTCAGTGTTTGTATCCACCTTTCACTCTAAGAGACTGACAACTCTTAATTGGAGAATTCCATCACTTGATGCCTTCAAAGAATCTCTTATTTAGGAACAAGACAAGCTGATACAGATGGGAGCCCTCAAAGCCTCCACAAATTAAGCTCTCTTAGCTGGGGATACAAAGAATGCACAAGTAAGGAGGACGCAGAAAGGAAAGGATATGAGGAACACTGAATTTTAATGTAAGGACGAGTTTGATCCATCAAATGAAGCCTCGGGATCTAAGAAGGACAAACATCAGAGGTTTGATAAGGACAAGTGCTCCTACTATAAGAAAGGAAACCATACAGAGAAAGGTTGTATGAAGAAGACCATAGATCAGATGTCAATACTCCTTGAACAACACAATATTTCCCTACCTTAAGGCGCAAGGAAGGATAATTCCATACACAATACTGAAGATCATGATAGATTCCATGCAATGAAGGATGGATTTCCAAAATCTCATGCCTTCCTCATTGATTAAGGAGCCTCCAATCACATGGTTGTATCCAAATAATCATTCTCTTCATTAAAACTTACTGATGGTCCAAGTATTCACATGGGAGATGACGCTCAAATCCAAGCTGAAGGGAAGGGTTCAATTAATTTAGAACATGGAGTGTTCAAGAATGTCCTCTATGTGCCATCATTAACAACAAATTTGTTGTATGTATATTATATGACTCATACAGGCTCACCAAAGAAAGTTGTATTTGATCTTGACTCAGTGTAGATCTTAGATATCTCAACTGGGAAGTTGATAGAAAAAGGTATTGCAAACCATGCCTCCAAGGCATATGAATTCTCACACTTTCTTCCTTACACAGATCCAGTGTAATATCAACTACCATTTGAAAGGGAAGGTAAATTCATTTTACCTAAAACTTTTGCATATGATAATGTTGCCATTAATGTTTCAGATTCAGAGTCCAAAGCAGAGGACCAAGTTGAATCTGTTTTTGTAAGTGAAGATGAAGTTCAATCAGATCCAGATCCAGTCCCTACTACCAATCCTAGGCCTAACTGGGCTCAAAAGGTCATTGAGGTTGTTCGAAACATGACTAGAGAGTCATCTCATAAGAGGAGAACAAGATCTCAGTTTCAAAATGAGAGACTTGTGTTATGTCAAGAAAATCCACTTCTCTGAGAGAGGTGATACAAACTCCCAGAGAGATGCTACATGATGGTAAGGTCTGATCAACATTTATTCTCACTGAAGAACAATGAGACATTGGTTCATGTCACTCTTCGTCCAGAAAGAAGAGACAAAACTATCTTTCTACATGACAAATTGGAAGGAGAAATATACATGGAAAGGACCAATGGGTACACTAATTATCTCTTGACATGCAAGCTAAGGAATCCATTGAATAGGATCATGCAAGGCCCTAGGGAATGGCATCCCAAGTTCATATATTCGATATTGTCAAAGATTTTCAAAAGATGCAAGATTGGCTTCAAAAGAAACAACATTTCTTCTCCTATTTGTCATCGTATTGGAAGAAGGTGGAGAGGTTCACATGCACTGTACCAGGGAACTAGTGCACACAAAGAACATCAGACTACATTACTGCTCCATAGAGATGCATACTGCAAAACAATTTCACAAATTTTCTAATCATGAGGAAATCTCTTGGTGTGAAATCTTGACCCTGGTTCCACTATTCTTTTGAGGGGGGGGTGGGGCGCAGGGGGGGGTCCTGTGAGGTTTTCCCCATTTCCTTAGTTTATTGAGCAGTTATTTTTGCATTAGATTGTATGGGCGACATTTGGTCTTAGTTTCCAGGGCCCAGGTTGTCCAAGTTATGATTAAGGGTGGGTGTTAGGATTAATTAATAATTCTCCCTTGATCACCATAGTCTAAATGTTATTTCCTAGCTTAGGAGTATGTTGCCACCTCACTATTGTCATGGGGAACTCATCTAGGGCCCACCTACCACTTAATGTGCCAGTTTACATGAGTTTAGGATCTCTACAAGTCAATCCCTATAATTTAGGAAACAACATTGAGTCATGGGATTCTGACCATCAGTTCATCCTAGTATGTGTTGAGTAATCCTCATATGGGCATAAGTTAGTTCATCTCCAGTTATCCTAGCACCACTTTTGACTGAGTTAAGGAGGTTAGGTGCCTTTTCCTACCTACCTTGTTCAGTTAACTAACTGTGAACTAATTTAGTTGTCATGAGTTAGATTAGTGAACTCTCAGTGGTGATTTACCCAAATGAAGTTAGAACTGGAGTCAATCCAAGTTGATGAATTTGAATCATACCTAATATATTTGAATTCTCTCTATTATAGAAAGATTAATGAATATTGATATAATGTTATGCTGACCAATTTTTCTCTCTAGGTTGTTTAATTTCTCCGTGAATGTTTGATCAGTGTACACTGAATTTATTCTTGCTCCTTCAACCTTCTTTCACAGTGAATTCATTCCAGCATGAGGATCCTAAGCTTTTCTAAATTAAATAGTATTGAGTCAACATTTTTTTTGGCCATGTCAGCATAATTTATTAATGCATGTACTTGTTTCCCTTTTAGTCTTGAAACTTCATGTTCAAGGTCATCACACTCTTTTTCTCTAATTGAAGGAAGACTAAGAACTTCTTCCAATGGTTCCTTCAACTTGTTCAACTTAGCCTTGTGCTTGATAATTATGTTGCATAGATTCCTTGTCTTTTGTTCTACCTCTAGATTTTTTGTGATGGTCTCAAAACCGATTCCTCTTTTATCAGTTAGAATAATTTGTTGAAGAATCATATTTTTAATATTAGTTGGGTTTTTTTTTTAAATTTAAATCATAATTTTGTCCTTTTTTATTTTCTCTTAAAGAGGATTTATCTTTGTGTCTTTCTTAGATATGTCTCCCTTCATATCTCTTGCTAACTAAATTCTTGTTATCATGTATTCTTTTGTTTGTTTCTTGTTGACCTCATTTAGATGTTCAATTTAATCCAAGGAAGCTATTAACTTAGGTTCAAGGTCAACTACGACTATTTCATTTTCTTCAGTTACCTCACCTTCCTGATGACCCTCCACGACTACAAATAAAATTTCATTCTCATCCATCTTTTCTTCTTCTTCATCGTAGTCTAGAGCTTCATCTTCTTTGTTTCATTGTAAATCTTATTTTAGTAATATATGTTCTTTAACTTGTCTTGTTTCTATCTTCCCTTAAAGGGAATCTTGTAGCAAAATGTCTAATTTTTCCATAGTTAAATCATTTCAAAGGGATATTACCTTTGAACATGCTTGCACCCTAAGGTAATTTGTTGACAAAAATTTCCATTTCTTCATCTGACATTTCATCTAAGTTTGAAGAAGAGGACAATTGTTTTTTCTTAAAATATCGTTTGCCTTTTTTGCAAATTGAAAGTTAACTTCCTCCTGTCTTGGATATTTTTTTCTCATTTCATTGGGAATGAGGATCCCATGTAACTCATTCAATTTAAGCACATCAAGGTTTTCTCTATATTCAATGGGTGGAAATTTTGGATGAAACCTGGCAAAAATAGATCTCAGTACCTTTCGAACTATTGTAGCTTCTTGTACTTCCTTTCCTAGACCTCTCATTGTATTGACTGCTTCTTCCACTCTTTGGAAGTAGGAATCAATATCTTCTTCCTCCTACATTTTCATGACTTCAAATTGTGTCCTATAGGGTTAAAGTTTTTCTTTCTGGAATTTGGTGCTTCCTTGATAAATATTCTTCAATTTATCCAAAATATTGTTGGTTGTATCATAGTTCATGACCTTAACAAATTTGGTTTTCGATATCCCTCCTAGGGTTACATTCACAACTTTAGCATTATAATTACCTCCCTTTCTTTATATCAAACCTATTGGTGTATTTTTTGGAATCTTATATCCATTAACAATGTTATCCCAAACATCAAAACCAAATGACATCAAATATGCTTTCATTCTCTTACCCCAGAAGACATAACTTGTGCCGTCAAAAAGAGGAATCTCCTTATGATCCCTATGTATCCTAAAGGATCAACATTAGGTCAATCATACTTGTAAGAAGAACCTTATCTTATACTAATTAGAGAACACATTGGGATACTAATAAGGGGGGGGTGAATATTCCCTGGAAATATAGTATTTCACTTTTTCCTATTTAACTTATCAAATGAACATTATATGCATCGATACATTATTAACAAGATAGTACAATGAATGGAAAATATCAATATATATTATTAATAAAAACCATATGAAGGGTTAGATATGGTTGAGGAGACTTCAATCTCCATTTTTCACTAACTGCAACTGGTGGGATTCTCCAACCTCCTCGTTTCTTCAACTCGAACTGAAAGCATGCTCCAACACCTTGTTTTTCCAGTTCCAATTAGAAGGGGGTGACAACTCCTTTTCAACACTTTCACATCTCCGACACAATAGAGACTACAACTCCATTTCTTTCTACAATAGGATGGAGGCTTCAACCCCCTTTTCACACTTTGAAATTTTCTCTCAGTTTTGCACACTTCCCTTAGATTATGTTGTCCTGCTCACTTTCCTTAGTCTTAATATGTACTACATACTCTCTAGAGTATTCTTTATTATATCCACTCTGTTCAATGTACTCAACATTGTTTACTATGACGTATTATGTACTACGCATCTTCCACTACTTGTTCTGCACACTTCACACACTACTGACTAGGGTCTTTACACCTTTCCCATCCATTAGAGGAAATTTGGGGTCTAAAATGGGCCTTATAAGAAAATGTGCCAACAATAAAAAAAATTAGTTGGAATTCAAGAACCAATAGAATTTCAATAAAATGAGTCAACCATAATTGTTGAATGGACATATTTGTCATAAAAGAAAACTACTTTTTTGTTCGTATCTTCAACATATCTCCCCATGTTTTTACTCAAATTCTGAGCGGGAGAGCTCATTGGATGTGGAATTTAATTTTACATCCAGGGAGTACCCACACTGAATACTTTTGATGGACCCCACTACCCCAAAAATAAGAAATACCTGGAAAAACGTGATGATGATGTCATCATCACGTTTTTTTTAGGTATTTCTTATTTATGGGGTAGCGTGGTCTGTCAAAAGTATGCACTATGGGTACTCGTTGGATTTAGAATTAAATTTCACATCCAATGAGCTCTCCCACTTGGAATTTGAGTAAAACCATAGGGAGATATGTCGAAAATACGAACAAAAAAGGTATTTTTTTAATTCTTCCTCCAAAATTAATAACTATTATTTTATTATTTTCCTTAGGGGGGCCATTTTAGACCTCAAATTTCCTCTAATGTTGTTCACCACTATGCACTTAACTCGACACACTATCCTCAACTTGTGCTCTAGACTCTGCTTGAGAATTCGTCCTTCATTGCAATGAAAACTTTGTCCTTGGATCTGTTTCGATCTTCGACCTTTCTCCAATTGCAACTTCAAGGCCTTCTCCTTTCCCTTTATGTTGCATATTCGTTTCCTTCTCTTCCATCCATCATGATTTCCTAACAATGACAAAAATATTCTTGTTTATACACGATTTGACTTCCCCTTTCTATTGAATAAGAGGGATAACCAAAATGCTTGTACTTAATTCACGATCTTCCCTAAGCCAACTTGACTTTGATAATGAATGGGTTATGAACCACTCATGGTGCTCTCTCTTGGGTTGCAATTCCCCAGCACAACACCCATTCCTTTGATGCTACGATATGCCTTTATTCTAAAACTATGCACAAACTTTGAGCAAGGATATTTTGTGATCTAGTTCCCTAACATGGTGGGACTTGCGTTTGTATTTAAACTAGCTTTTGTTCTATATACTTATCCAAACTGAATTCTAATTACATCAAGTTTGGTAAGGTAAATCACTCAAGATACAATTCACTCCCTTTTGACATTGATGACAATATAAAGTCTAACACAAAATACCTCCTCCTCAAATTATCAGACTTATCTATCCCAAAGGGTTACTATTGCTTGAGGGTATCTTTTTATCAGATCATGATTCTAAGAATCCAAGTCCAAATCTAGAACCCCCAAAGTGCAAGATTCTTCCTACTACTCACATCAATGTTGGTTCTAAAGAAGAGCCAAAGTTGTTGTACGTAAGAGCAGGGATGATTTTAAGGGCGAATTTTAAGGGTTACCCAAAAAAAGGTGGGCAAATTTTTATATTAAAATGTTTTTATTTTATTATAAATTAGCCCATTATTTATTTAATATATAGCTGGCCTAAGTTAATTCGCCTTCATCCCAAAGGAGAAAAAAACTGGAAAATGAATTTTAGCCCACGAAAATACTGATATTTGCCCACATTCGCCCCCGATTTCTAGCCATGGAAGTCACCGATAGAAATTTCACCCAATTTTTTTATTGTTAATCTAAAATCTAGTGTAAATCACCCCTGGTTTTTCCTTATGGAGATTTTTTTAGAGAAATTCGTCCAAAAATCCTGACAGCAGGGTAGAATGGGACCAATTTTGTCCACATAATCAAGTTTCAAAGCTTAATAGGGTTTCAATCTCAGAGAATTTGGTTTCAAAGGTTATTATGGAGTTGCAAGGCTCTTTCTAAGGTTTTTCGTAGGTTTCCAGGCTCTAGAATTTCGGCTCTCTTAATTTTGGCACTCTCTCTTTCAATACCAACACGCTGAGGTCGAGTGTCATTTGTTGCGTTGGATGGTTAAGCAACTTTCTGATTTAGATAGATATATATGTTGATACTTCCTTTGTTATGTATTGTAAGTGAAACCTTATGTTGTGCATTTGAATTGAATGAGGGGCGGGGTGAAGGAAGGACCCAGAGGGTATTCTTGGCCCTCCTAGTGGTGGACACATTGCTAGAAGAGAATTTCAAAATAAATTCGAAGAATATGGTGAGCAGAAGGAGGCCTTGCAACGCCAACTTCGCTAGGAAAGAGAGCGAAGACGAGCTGCTCGAGAGGTCAGTCGCTCTTTCTGTGCTCCAATTCTTCTCCTTTCTAGTTTTCTCTTGGGTATAATAGCTTCTAAGGTCCTACAAGCCCTTTCCTAGTCATTAGTTTACGGCAACAATCATTGATGAAGATGGAGTGCCTGTTTGTTTTGCGTTAGGCTCGCGTGGTCCCAGACACTGCCACAGACCTTGTGGAGTAGTTGTTGGAAACAGAAGCCCTAGAAATTGAATACAAGATTGCAAGATGCAGACCCAGGTATGGTATTAACTTTCAATTTCAATACTATATGACATTTTTCGATAGTAGTTTGGCAAGTAAAGTGCAGAAAATAGATGCATAATCCAGTAGTAAGATATTCGGTGGCTTTAATTTCATGCTATGTTGAGCTAAAAGTGATCAATGCAAGGTCCACAAAATTAATAGTTTGGCAAGTAAAATGCATAGAATAGGTGCATAATCCGAAACTAAGCTCGTCAGTGGTTTTGGTTTCGTGTCATGTTGGGCCTCTTTGGCTTGCGGTTGTTATATATGTGGATGCTACTACAACGACATATACATGTGGTGTGATTTCTGTCCACATTAATACTCTCCTCCTACGCCCATTTTTCTCTTTGTTACTGGATTTTACTTTACTGCGCTGGCTTCCACAACCCACACCATATCAATCACTTAAAAGCCACACAAAATTATGTAAAGCTACCACATTATTGGAAAATCCTCTCAATTCAACCTACAAACTTTCTGGAATCATAAGTAAACTGAATGGCATACCTGGTACTCCCTTCTGGAGATCCTCTGGGAACCACGAGAGTTTTTCTCAAAGCGATTCAACCATTATCATAAATCTTGTGGATAATCTAGCATTCCTATTCTTTAGTATTTAAAGATTTCCCATAGTTCCTTGATGTTACACTAGTTTTCCTCACATATAATCTAATATAATTGATAACCTAGCAGGCCTATTTCTATATTTCTATTGATAACTAAACTGTTAGGGGGGAATCCTTTTAGCATTTCTAATCATCTATCTTGTGTTATCACTAATGAGGACCATACAAATACTTGTCTAGAATTCCTTAAATACTTATTGGTGGAAAATTTACCTGAAATTAAATATGCTCATAACTGCACTAATGCACTTGGTTGATGGATCCAACCCATTAGCACTGGCCTTACAAGCTTTAATATATACTGCACATAAAGCTTCAAGAATACTTCAAGCAAAAGGATCCGACCAGCCCATTAGCACCAACTTTATCCTTCAAGCCCTAAAAGTTAAGAATGTCCAAATATACTATGGTATGTTCAGGGTGTTTTGCATAGCCTCTAACATAACATAGAAGGTATGTTTAGGGTGTTTCATGATGTACTTATTTGTTCTATGAAGTAATATATTCAGCATTTTCAAAAGAAACTTTTATATGGATGTTTTCTTTAATTAATAACTTGGGATTGTAAAGAATAAAAAAGAACTTGGCAAAACACATAATGCTAAGCCCATTTTTTTCGATCTGTGTGTCCTCCACTAAGGAAGGTATTCAAAATTAGAAGATAGGAATCATAGAGAGTGTTATTCAGATTTGTTGCTTCTAGTTCATCCTCACCAATCTTTATTACTCCGAGCGGCATTTTTGGAAATATCATTAAATATTTGTGCTATATTCGAAGGTATTACTCGAGCTAATATGATTAGCATCTTTTGAAATAGTTGACTTTATTGAGGAGGGAGGAGGAACTTGACACTAATGAATGGTGGGCTCAACTCAACTTCCTTTTTTCAAATTTTTTATATTTTTAATATGGAATACCATAAAATTCCGAGATAGTGGTTTACTGCTAAATGCAAGGTTTTATTTTCAGTCTTCTATTTTATAAGAGACGTCTAATCATTGAGTTGCAACCTTTTTTGTTGTACAATTTTCTGAACTCAACTTGCTATTATTATTTGGATATTTAAGTGAAATGTCACATTTGTTCTTGATTCTGCATCAATACGAGGGTGTGTTTCTTGGCAAGGTAGGATCTTTATGGTTTCTGGGAGCTAAGAAAGATCTCATATGTAATGTAGAAAAAAACAAAGGAAATAGAAAATTGTTGTTTCTTAATCAGACAGAATGTATATTGTCAATATGTAACAATGATAATATAGTAAAAGGATGGGGTATTTTTACACCCTTTTAGTGATAAAGTCTTGCACTGGTAATTCACTCCACGTCTAAATGAAAAAGGAATATATGGAGCCTATATGAATTGAATCTCTGGTTACCATTTGGGGAATAACAATTATTTTTTGATTTTATTATATATCTTATAGAGTTGCTATGCAAGTACTTGTCAATGCTGTACTAAGTGTGTTTTCTGATGACATCCTACTTTTGTAAACAGATTAAGGCCAAGCTCCATTAAGAAAGGGATGTACTTTTCTGTGTGAATTATTCTCTATCCTATCCACTTTATTATGTTATTAGGGTATAAATTAAGAGTTTGAAAGAAATATAATTCAAATGCATGTCGACTGGGATTGCATTACGACAACTAGAGGGGGAACATATGGTATGACAAATGCAGTAAATCCATTTATCTTGCTGTTTAAGTGGTAAGGAATTAATGGGAATTTGCAACTTAATGGTAAATTAGGTTTGGGCATTAGCGCTCCAACTACACTCCAACTATTTTTGCTTCTATCTATTGACCACCTTGAGAGAAGAGGGTTTCTCATGTATTTTGTGCTGCATGTTCCAAGAGTTTGTTTTAGGATGTCAAACATTCCATTTTCTTGCTCTATGTACTTGGGTCCAGCTCTATCTTATTGCCTTTCTCCATAATTGTTATTGCATTGACCTGCTATTTACCTGCACCCATGAGGGATGGTATTGGGAGATGGCCATAGGAATTATTGCTATTGTAATGTCTCCAAGAGTGTATCCCTCTCCTCAAACTAACAAGGAGGCTCTAATATGTAGATCTTCTCTTGTTAGCACAGAGGCTAGTGATGAGTATCTAGTAAGGTATCTATGGTTGTAGGGAAAGTCTTCCCTGTAAAGATGTTGTGCTGACACTTCTCTTACCTTGGTATGGGAGTAGACAACTAAGTAGGACATGGTTAGCATATGGCATTTTCCTTGTTCTTGCAAGGGATTGTGGCTATAAACTTTCTGGAGGTTTGCAAGAGCTTCTCCTATGCATATGAATTATTTGTCATATAATTACCCCATCTTGGGGTGGTATTGAAGTGATAATGGGTGGTATTCAAGTAATAATGCCAGTGGTTCAGTGGCAAATATGTTCCTTGGCAATAGTTTTCACAGGTCATCTTGTTAAAAGATAAATATTGGAGATGTGGGATTCTCTTTCAGTTTTGAAGAAGTGAACTGTAATTAGCTAATTTGAACTTTGAAGTATTAGCTTTTGAGTGTTAAAATTTTCATGGTTTGTTTGTATTTGCATTGATATTAATGAAATTATAATATTATTCAATCTACTATAAATCTCTTTGAGTTATTTTATAAGTCTGTTTATGCTTATGCAAATTCTCTAGTGGTATCACCGTATCAGAGTTGAGATAAAATTTGCCTACACATGCTATCTTGCAGTACTAGATACACTACATGGTGGTGTAGTTTGGATGTTGTATCCCTCGGTTAAAGTTTCATACTTACTGTCAAGGTGCATCAGATACATTAGGTTTGGGCAGAGTGGCAGTGTGGCCGTTGGAAACACTGAGGTCCTTCTTAGGTAGATCATTGATCTTGGAAACCAATTTGTTTTTGAGCTGCACCAGAGCGGAACAAAGTTAAGGCATAGTGGCCTCATAGGAAAATGAATGACAAAGAGAGTTTAGGTACATGTTTCTTGTTCGAGTATGCAACCTGCTATCTTTGAAAATATGGAGTGAAAAAATCATTGATTAATCAAATTGATCACTATTAATCCAAAGCACCCCTATAAATGTTTAATTGCATGCAAATAATTGCAATATTTCCAAAAAGTAAAAAAAATGGGATTAATTCAAATTGGAAACAATCACAAGTCAATGGGAGAAAAAGCACTAATAAAGCTGGAAAACTGGATTTTTTGGGGGAGGTTGTTCTTTGCAACTGTTGGGGTTGAGAGCTATGGAGTCCAAGTTAGCCAAAGAATCATTTTCATGACCATTGAAGGTTTTTTCTCAGAGAAAGGATGGGATTGATTGCTGCCCATGTTTTTCATTTCCTAGGGATGTGTTAATCAACATAACACTACAATTTTTTCCAAATTTCTGCAAGGATTTGCAAAGTGCATACTACTTGCCTCTTGTTACCATTTTTTCCTGGATTAAAGAAGTTCGAAGGTCTGTTTTTTTTCTCCAACAGTCTTTTATGTTCATTTTTTACGTTTTTTTAGCCCTAGGTTTGAAGTTTGAATGAAGTTGGTCATTTCCTTGCTAATATGTTGAAGCCTTTGGACCCATTTTCACAGTATGGTGAACCTGAAGATGGGATAAACAAAATGATATTGAGTTCTAAGCTATGTGGAACAAAAATGAATGGAGTGGTTTACCATTTGGAAAGGATCTCAAGGAATGATGTTGTAGGTTGTGATAAAGCATCCCCATAAGTCATCTGAATTTTCCATGAGGATCTTCATGAATTGGACATAAACAAGGTCAAGTCAGTGACTCTAAAACATGGAATTGTTGTTGGAGGAATTGCTACATCCTCCAAAACCATAGGCTTATTCAACACTGGAGATAGTGAGAGGGAGTCCACAAGTTCTACCTCTATGAGAACCTCACATTTTTTGTCCAAGAACTGGATAAGGGTTACAACCTTCTATTAGATTAGTAATTAAAAAAAAGGAGACATAAGAAGCAAACACAATTGTGGTGATGTAGTTTTTTAGGAGCAATATACCTTTAACTGTTTCCATGACTGATACATTCTACTAAGGTATGTTTGATGCTACCACTATTGTTCGCTAGGGGTATAAAGTCCCTACCTACAAGGAATTGTGAGGGCCACTCCTTCAAAAGGAAAGCTCAATGTAGGGAGTGGAATAGGAGTAAAGAAAGTCATGGGAGGCCAAAAGATGCATGGTGATGTCTAATGGTTGGATGAATGGGAAGGGTAGGACTCTTCTTGATTTCCTTATAAAATGTGCCAAGGGTCGATGTTTATGAAACTCATTAAAGCATCAACACATGTTAAAGATGTAGCAATGTTGTGTGATTTTTTCGATGAATTTCTCTCAAAGGTGGGTGTGTAGCATGTGGTGCAAGTACTTGATGATAATTCTGCTAATTATGTGGCTTTCAACAAGTTGCTAATGGAGATGTGCCTAACATCATGTTGGATTCCATGTGCTACCTTTTAACACCCATAATGTGATCCAGATGGATATCAGTGGCCACCCACCTTTTCCACCGGCTCAAGACATTTTTTCCAATTTGGCAGTTTTTCGGGTCAGAGGACTATTCCAAATGGATATCAGTTTCCACCCACCTACTCCACGAGCTCAAGATAGTTTTTTCAGTTTGGCAATTTTACAGATTTTTGTGTCCAAAATTTTTAGAGTCGTTTTGAGGTCCTAAATGACATTTTTTGGTGATGTCACAATCCAATCATAGCCAAAGGAAAGATTGGATGGGAAAAATGTGTACTTATCAGGTAGATCTTTCCAATGAGCTACCAAATTCCCTAAACAAAGATCATATGCAATAGTTATGCCCAGAGAATTTGACACCTCAACTAACCACCTTGGGACCCACAAACCTTTTTACAGATCATATCCTAGGGTTAGATTTTTGGATGTTAGGGTTTTCTCCCTCATGCTTATGATAAAAAGGCCCTTCAACTTCCTTTTGTAATCAACTTGTGATGAATGAGCGTAGCTGCCACATCTTTTTTCAAAGATATAACTACCACCATTCTAGCTGCTTTTATTTTATAGTCTGTTATGTTTCATTCATTTAATAGAATCTAAGTTTACTGAATCATTGTGTTTCTTGCAATATATCTATGTATGTGATTATATATATGCTCTTTCATTTCATTATCACTGAAATCCAGAACATAATGAGCCCTGAGTGATTTGTTCAAGAGTGAAGGACCTTTCACCCCTTGAGCTCCTTTCACTTTGGCTTGTTTCATGCCAACATTAGGGGGTTATCTCTATCTCCACATACATTTGGATTGAGTCAATGAAATCAAACTGGGTCAATGAGTACATAAAAAGCACAAAAGTAAAAAAATAACAACTTTGGTAAACTAGTTCTGCTATTGGATCATGGAGTTAGATGTGGACTAAAACAAGTGTTTGTTTTGAGATGGAGAATTCTGAATTCAAATGAGGCATGTACACTGGATAAATCTCACCAAATCGATATGCCTTAAACCCTATAATCAATAATGGAAACCCAACCCAATCATGGTTGCTCAAAATCTAGTTAGTGAGTGAACTTATTTACCCTAGAAACCTTTGGGGTCAGGAAAATTCAAGTTTTCCATTGCATCAAATGTTTTCAAAATCCTTAGATCTTCTATTACTAAACCTTGGAGGTGTTTCGTACACTACTCTGTGTTTTTTCAAAAAAAAAGTTTCCAAGCATTTCTCTTGTTGTGGCTGGCATATGATAACAATCTGATTATTGTACATTCTTGCACAAATGTGTTGTTTTTGTATTTCAACAATGAGGGATTGTATCTTTACATAGATTGTTGGCTTCAAAATTTTGTACGTTTTTGGGTTTTATGTTTTTTTAATTCTATGATTCAAAATATTTTATTCTGATTTCGCCTTAAATAACTTCATTATTATCTCTTGTCATAGGTTATGGTTTTGGCAAAGGAAGAACCATAAGCACCAATTTCTCTAGCTATAAATGGGATACTCAAGGTTCATAAGCGAATTATAGAAGGAGGTCCAGATGGCATAGGGTAATTGGGTTGAGCTCAGCAGAGTGGTAGTGGAATGACTTCAACTCGGTTGCTTCTAGCTGGCACACAAGCTGGCAGTTTAATTGGAAGGCAAGGAGCAACAATAAAAGCAATTCAGGAAGGTTCAGGTGCTATTGTTCTTGTTCTAGGACCAGGTGCTGAATAAATCCCATTTTTTAAAGTTTTTGTCATGCAAGTGAAGTTCTGAGTGGATATATTACAAGGTAGATATATATTGTCATGTCTTGGATATATAGTGCAAAGATTTCACTGACTGTCCTAATAGATTCGGTAGTATAAGGTGTTTTTAGATTAGTGCCTCTTAGTGTTACACGGGGATGTGTCCCCAAGCGTAGGGGACGTGCTTCCCACGCTCACGGCATGGGGATACACCAAGGCGGATGTACCCCACCTTCCCTTTTGAGGGGAATTCTTTCAAAAACATAAATATTCCTACCTAAAAAGCCTTGCTCCTGCATCCGTATTGCCAATTTGACAATGTATAAATTATACATTTTAACATAGTGTTTAATTCTTTTAGCCTCCTGTGAGTTCTCTGCTACTACCCATCATTCACCTATGCTGTCACCATGATATTTCTAAGTTTCTGCTGTGTCAGGGGTCTTGTGCTGCTGTGGTGCCATGAAAGAGACTGTGGTTGAGTGAGTTCTATGCACTATCTTTTAACTTGTGTGAGCAGTGAGACTATGTGGGCATGGCAGTGTGAGGGAGACCATGTGAGGGAGAGTTGAGACCTTCGGCCTATGACTCCCGAATGTTGTGAAACATAATTCTTACTGCTGGATGCTGTGGACTGTTGGAATCGTAGAAACCTTGCTGTTGGATATTTATTGTTGTGGCCATAGTTAAAAGTTAAAACTTAATACCTCAAGTATTTGCCATAGTCCCTTATTGGATATTGTGGGTACAGTGAATAGTAAATACTTAATTATTTTCTGCTGCTGGACAATAAATACCTCAAACATTTACTATTACATGGTTGTTGGTTGTGGCATTGCAACTGGGAGAAAATACTCAGAACAGGGTTTAGCACTGCTGGAAGAAAATGCTCAGAATAGGGTACTTATAGACTTGTTCTTTTGCTATTGTGTGCTAGATATTAGCAGTTGGGTGTGCTTTTGCCAATTGGATAAGCTTAAATTGTTGTTATGTAATAGTTTTAATGGTTAACGTTTCAATTCTCATATTTTAAATCTTTTTAGTATTTGGGTTGGCCTCCTATGTTGGAGACTTCAATGTTCCATAGATTTTGTGGGGTGATTCCACATGTCCCCTTGGATGTGTTCCCTTGCTCCCAAATTTGCACATCCCAGAAACTTGGTGGAACGTTGGTGTTTTTTTTTCCTTGGGAAACTTTTGGGCACTTTCCCCCATTTTGATGATGGTACCCAATCTAAAACTAGTGGTGTAGACTTTGTGTGCTTAACTAACCTTGTAGCAATCTAACAGCTGACCGGTACACAATATGTACGTTAAGCATATAATGAAAGTAACACATTAAGCATATGATGAAGGTAACAAAAAGAATTATGATAAGATAATATTATTTTATTAATTTCCAACAAATGATCCCAACAGTAGGTCAACAGGACTGTGCAGTACCATGATAACAATACAAAGTGGGATCCCAAAAGTAGCTCCTATAAAAAGCTAAAAGCAGAACTCAAACCTAACCCCAACTCCATATATGAATTTGAGGTTATGTTTTAGGTAAAAATAGATTCTACATTATACTTTTTCATTGTAACATTGATGATTTGAGCTACATTACCTTCATGTAGCTTATTTTAAGATTGATGGTTTGATATTTATCTCTTACATTGTCTCTTTCTTGCATCTGATAGGAAATGACGCTGGAATTTGAGAAAGCTAGGCCAAGGAGCTATCTCTTCACATAGATAGTTTCCTAACATTAAATGATAAATAACTAATTTGACAACACTTTCGCTAAGAAAGAATGGGGCTCATTCAAGTACATGAAACCATGTTGGTGTTTAGTACAAATATCTTGACAATTTTTTATGGTTTGTTTATTTCTTTTGTTTGAAGCATTTTGTCGATTTTTGAAGTTTGTGTGTATTTTGGTTAAATATTGTGTTAATTCCTTTGAATGATTCTAGTTCTCATTCGATGCTTGATTTAACCCTTTGTTGTAGCTTGAATCAAGGTTGGTTTTAGGATTTGAGAAAAGATTCTTTTATTAACTGTTAGTTGCATGAATTAATTTTCTTCAGTTTTTCAATTCTTTTACGCTGACTGTATATTTTCTTTGTAAATACGTATTGTTATTCAAAAAAATAAACGAGCTCTACATATCTAAGCGAAGAGAAAAATGGTCTATGAACTAGGTTCCTATGCATTGATCTTAGGATACCTATTGGCACAAGACCAACATTCATCTATTGCAATAATCAATTGGCATAATTACAATTCATAATTGTATTAGCCTCCATGACCATAATTGGCTAGTGGAGGGAAAGATTGAGCATAATATATGATTCTATGAGTTTATCAGTTTGTCAAGATTCAGGTCCCCGCATGTCTATTGTACCATTAAGGGACGAGATAATAAGTGGAGTCCCCACTTGCCCTGAATCTAGTCAATGCAGTTGTGTTTCACAGACACCTTCCTGTTGTGACTTGTGAGTCTACATGTTCTGTTGATGATGATGTGATTCATGTTATTTGACTAATGTTGTTATTCTTTTATTTTGACAATATTCTATAAATCAGTAAAAGATTCACTAGTTTTTATAATTTTTTATAATGAAGTTAAATATTCACCAAGTTTTTACAACATTATATAATAAAATGAAAGATTCACCAAGATTTTACAAAATTATATAATAAAATGAAAGATTCGCCAAAATTTTACAACATTATATAATAAAATGAAAGATTTGCCAAATTTTTTATATATACATATTATATTATTGATAAAATCGCCTTCAAATTTTCCTATATATCGGAGAGATTCGCGCAATTTTTATACATATAAATCTAGGGGGGGTTCTTAAAATCATCCCTGTGTAAGATCCTAATGGACCTAGGAGGAGAAAGAGAAATTTCTCACTCTATTCCTCAAATTTGAGTATATCTTTACACAGTGATATAAAGACCTTTACACAATGATATAAATGGGGTAATTTATCTTACCATTGTATGCCTTTCAAATTGATAAATGTCGGCCCTACTTTCCAAAGGGTGATGCATATATTTTTTTATGATTTTATAGGGTTTATCATACAAATCTCCCTAGTTTACTTGATGGTCCATTCCAAGAAGAGAGTTGACCATTTCAACCATCTTTGTTAGGTTTTCCTTAGATGCAGGAAATTTAGTATTTCCTTGAACCCCAATAAGCCTTTTTTTAGTGCTACAAAGGAGAATTTAGAAGGTAACATTGTTTCTAAATAGGGTGTGAGGACTGATCCTGAAAGAATATCTTCCATCTAAAACCTACCTCCTCATACCTCCAAGAAAGTTGTCAAATTATTTATGGGAAAAATCAATTTCATTGTGATGGTTTGTGCCCAATTTCACTCAAATTATCCATTCTATCCATGTCCTATTATGAAATGGCATGGAATTTGATTAGAACATTGAAGCGCAATATACCTTTCAGGCTATCAATAATTCAATTATCTCTACTCCTATCCTATCCAAGCATGATTTCGATCGTGACTTCCAAATATATATGAATGAAACCAAACAGGTTATTTATGCCATCCTTATCCATCTTGAATTTGATTATCATGGGAATCTTGTTGCATTTATGAGTCAAAGCTTGTTTGAGGTTGAGGTCGAATTCCCTTTGATTTAAAATCATGCATTGGCCTTAGTCATATCTCAAAGGAATTTTCGTCGCTATGGTCTCAAAAGGAATACAATTGTAAAATTCTCTCTCCTTGCTATGAAGTATCATTTGTCCCAAACTTTCTTTGAAGCAAATTTATCTAATTGGTTGGACAAGATTTAAGAGTTTGACCATGGGTTCACTATTTCCAAGACTGTTAAAGGTCGTGACTTAGCTCTTCTTCTAGCCAAATACTCTAAGTTCGATTTCCCAAACATTAAGAAGGATTATGAGTTGTTATTCTCAGTGTTTTCCATCGAGTATGTTGAAATGGATTATAGTGAGACCTCTCTTTCTTGGTATGAGGATATTATCCACTATCTTGATTTGCACACCTTCCCTCCCAAGATGAAACCAAATGAAAGAAGGAATCCAGGGCTTCAAAGTATAAAGTACGTCTTGCTAGACAATTTCCTTTTCCATTAATATGCTAATGGCATGCTCCTTCAATGTCTTGGTAATCTGGATCAACCTCATACCATCCTCCATGAGTTTCATGATGGATCCCATATCCAATTTCATTTAGGTGGGCCTTTCATTGCCAAGGAAACTACCCACAAAATCATGCATTATGGGTTATTTTAGCCTTCTATCTTCCATCATGCTTTCAAATATGTACTAATTTGTGATTGCTTTCAACACACCGCAAGCTATTAGAAACTCACCGCTTTACCCTTACATCCATTGATTGGGCTTATTTCCTTATCGAAATGGGTTTTAGATTTCAATGGACCTATCCCTCCACTTTCATATGTCGACCATATCTTTATACTTACAGCGAGGCTGAGTCCATGATTCCTTTAAATAATTTCATAGCCAAGCAAGTGGTAGCATGCCTTCAAGAGAGAATATCTTCCCATTACAAAATACCTCTTGAGATAGTCAATGACGATGGGGTGTTTTCATGTCAAAATAGGTCCTTAAATTATGTTAAAAGTACAATATCATTTTCTCTACCTATTCACCTTATTGCCCTTAGGGGAATGGATTAACTGAGTCCACAAATAAAATTATTATCAAACTCAGCAAGAGAATTATTGGGAAATCCCAGGGAGTGGAGCTTGCATTTGAATAATGGCTTATGGACTAGCCATACCACTTCCAATACCATTCATTGTGAGACCTATTTCATGCTTGTCTATGAATAAGAAGCTATTAATCCAATCGATCTTGAGATTGTGACTTACTGCTTATCCTTCTAAACTGAGGAGTTGGATTGTAGCCCCATCATCCAAATATTTTATGCCATTTTAGATTTAAAGGAACAAATGTAATTTGCATTTAAAATTATGAAAAAGAGATAAGATATCATTAAGAAAATCCATGATAAGAAATCCAAAAATTATGGCTTGGACCTTTTACTATCACCCAAAATATCAGGAATAATTCTTATCATTTGAAGGACCACCATAAGAGAATATTTTTCCATGCTATATACAGACAATAGGTTTGTTTCCATGGAGGGCACACAAAGGAGATCCTTGAACACTCCATGCTCTAATTTGATTGAACCCTTCCCTTTAGCTTGGATTTGAGTGTCATATCCCATGTGAATACTTGGACCATCAGTAAGTTGTAATGAAGAGAATGATTCTTTAGATGCACCCATGTGATTGGAGGCTCCTGGATTAATGAGGAAGGCATGAGATTTTGAAAAACCATCCTTCACTGCATGGCATCTCCCATGATCTTTAGTTTTATCTCCAGATTCAACCTTCTTTGCACCTTCAAGGAGGGAAATATTGTGTTGTTCAAGGAGCCTTGGCATCTTATCTATGGTCTTCTTTATAAAACCTTTCTCTGTATGGTTTCCTTTCTTACAGTACGAGCACTTGCCCTTGTCGAACCTCTGATGTTTTTCCTTCTTAGAGCCTGAGGATTTATTTGTTGGATCAAACTCTGCCTAAGGTTCGAATTCAATGTTCCTCTTCTCATTTCCTTTCCGCTTTCCCCTTTCTTTCTCATTCTTTTCCTCCCCATCCAAGAGATCCTAATTTGTGGAGGATCTGAGGGTTCCCAATTGTATCCGCTTTTCTTGTTCCTAAATAAGATATTCTGTGAAGGCATCAAGGGATGGAATTCACCAATTGGGAGTTTTCCAGTATCCTATGGTGAAAGGTGGATATGAACACTAAAAATTATGGGCCAATATTTGTCATAATTGATAGCACCAATTTCTCATCCTTCTTATCAATCCCACATTGGTTGCATTGCATGACAAGGGGTTTGAATTTTGAGAAAATTTGTTGTATAGTTTTGAAGTTTTTCGGTTGTAATGCTATCATCTCATTCTCTAGAATATGGCCCATTATCTCATACTTCTTTCCAAACAAGGATTCGAGCTTCTCCCATACTTCTTTTTTATTTCTCAGTCCATCAAGATGGAATAGTAACCCTTTGGAGATGTGGATGCACCTGAAGCCAAATGCTTCATCCATCTTGTTTAGATACTTCAACTTTTCAAGAGGTTATTGGGGTTCGACCTCTCTTCCCATGGCGACCCTATGCAGACCCTTGTTACACAATATTATCTGCATACCAGCCCTCCAATCAAGATAGTTGACGGGTGTGAGGATCCTGGGAGTCAAATTTGTTGAATTCTCCATCTTGCAGCTTGAAGGAATGACTAATTCTTCAGAAAATATTCAATTTACCTACAAAAAACACTGCAAAACACTTCAATTCGAAATCAAACCAATTCAAACACTCTCCACTTTGACATGTGTACTTTCTTTTGGTGCATCACACCTGGATAGAATTCTATGGACATAATCCAAAGGGAGGAACGCAAGAATACCAGGATTTATGTGGAACACAATTGCTTCAGGTGCATCAATGAAGTTTTTGAGGTTTGAAGCTGTCCTGAATACCTGCTCTGATGCCATGTTTAATTTTAGCTAAGATGAGGATATTCAAGCCTGTATGAATTGAATTTGAAAAGAAGGTTGCATAAGAGAGGAAGAATTTAGTAAACACTGATCAATTATTCATGGAAAAATCCCACACACATGGAGACAAAATTGGAAGAATAAAATTACATCCATTACTAAGTAATTTGTATGTAATACAATGGTGTTACAAATAAAAGAATTTGAATGCCTTAGATAGGATTTGAATCCAACAACCTAGACTGAATCCAATGTTAACTTGTTGTGGGAAATCACCACTAGAACTCACTAATGCAACTTGGGTCAACTAAATCGGTTCACAATTAGTTAATTGATCTAGGTAGGTGAGAAGATGCACCCAACCTCCCTTAGATAATGCAGACTGACACTAGGATGAATTAAAGTGAACTAAATAATGGGAATCAAAGCATAAATAGACATAATTGAACACCAACTAGGGTCAAATGATGGTGACTATTGGTGGCACACATAGTGGGTTCCTACATTATAGGGATTAGTCTATGGAGCTCTTAAACTCATGTAAACAGACGCATTAAGTGTTATATGGGACCATATGAGTCCCCCATGGATCCTAACCTAGGAAAAGACAAACATACTATGGTGCTCAAGGGAGGATTAATTAATTAATCCTAACAACCACTAGAATAAAAAACTATACTCCATCCCCCTATCCATTTTGTGACTATTCACGTCTCAAAATGAACCAAATTTTCTTCACCAAAGGTTCACTTTAAAAAGCAAACCCATTACTATAAAAGGGGGTTTATCAATAAAGCTTCCTCATTCTCGATTTGGATTATTATGCTTATCACTTTGTATCAAAATACAAAATCGTTTGGTCCCAGGCCTCATTTGTTTTACCCTTTAGAATCCCTTTTATCCAAGGGACAAGTATTGAAAATGTAAAAACATTTTCTCGTGCTAGAATAGGAGACATTAAACCCTATTTATTTCCCTAAGCTAATAAATCCATTTATTGCTAAATTATTGTTACCATCAAATTAACAAATGGCTTGACTACTCTAATCATAATTCACTAATACATCCACATCAAAAGTGTATGAGAAACACCGATAGGAATTAACAATTGATATTTTCCTGTACTATTTAAATGTAAACGAAACAATATTGTTATAGCCTAAAATGACCACCAAAGTCGATCCATATTCACTATTCTTCTTGCAATATGTGATCTAGAATCTAATCATCACCCATTACGTTGTCCCTCTCATTATCCACGATATGCAAGCAAATGATACATTATGATTTAAGGTTGCATGGAAAACCAAAAGGGTTAGGAGTGGAGATGAATTTTCTATCTCATGATCCATACCAATGCATGATCCATAACTCTGTCTCTCTAACCATTTCCCAACATCCATTATTATTTAAGGTTTTTAATTAGGTCATTAGGTTGCAGATTAAGGAACAGTCACAAAAACAAAAAGCATGGGATATAACCATTTCAATGTGATCCATTGTTCTAATAGACACGACTATAAATTTCTCTCTTGATTAATATTGTCCACCATAATTTCATTCCAGGGAATTTGAGTTCTAAAATGGGCCTCCTAAGGAAAATAATAAAATAATAGTTAAAATAACAAAATAATTGTTATTAATTTTGGAGGAAGAATGAGAAAAACTACTTTTTTTCTTCGTATTTTTGACATATATCCCTGTGTTTTAACTCAAATTCTGAGCGAGAGAGCTCATTGGATGTGGAATTGAATTCCACATCCAAAGAGTACCCACACTGCAAACTTTTGATGGAGCCCGCTACCCCAAAAACAAGAAATACCTGCAAAAATGTGATGATGACACCATCATCACATTTTTCAGGTATTTCTTGTTTTTGGGGTAGCAAGGTCCATCAAACGTATGCAATGTGGATACTCATTGGATGCGGGATTAAATTACACATCCAATGAGCTCTCCCACTTGAAATTTGAGTAAAAACAGAGGGAGATATGTCGAAAATACAAACAAAAAAAGTAGTTTTCTTTATGACAAATATGTCAATTCAACCATTATGGTTGACTCATTTTATTGAAATTCTATTGGTTCTTGAATTCCAACTCACAAAATTTATTGTTGGCGCATTTTCTTATAAGGCTCATTTTAGAACCCAAATTTCCTCTAATGAAAAGTAATTAAAAGGATGCAATCGCCCTCTGTGTGTTGAAATAATTACACCTGTCGACCTAATTATACATGATGTAGGCATGGAACTTGTTTTATGAAAAAAATAAGGGATGGGTTTGACCTAGTATTATCCAATAGAACAATATTAAAAAAAATGTGGGTTGCTACAACTATTGACCTTCATAAATGGATAAAGAGCTAGCCACTTGTCCAAAAAAACGCAATGTAGAATCTTGAAAGGGGAGGTTCCCCATCGTTTTCATTCACACCCCATAGCATATATATATTTTATTGAAACTTTGATTGAATTTTACCCTCGAGAAAGGTGTAGTTTTTAAGAAAAGAATCCATAGAAAAGGGAAGCTATTCGACATGAAACCCACCATTCAAAATGATTGAGTAGTAGTATCAATGGGAGAGAACAACCACCCAAATTGCTAAAAAACAAAATTGAGAATGGGGAAACTGAAAGAGACATGAATTTAAGCAATAATGAGACCCAAATAACTTTTTTAACACATGCACTCATGAGAGAATATACAACGGTTGACCTTATGACACCCATGCATATATTTCTCATGTTGATACAACAATAATATTTTTTCATTTGAAAATATGTCAACACCTGTTATTCCAAAGAATCAAGGTATGACTAGACTACATATTAATCCACAGATTTATAATTACATAGGGGCTTAACAAAAGTATCATGTCACTTACACGAACTAAACCTAGGTGGGGAGGGTAACAATCACTCCTCCCAACCACCCAAGCTACATCCAATAGAAGACACAATAATAACATCATGTGTGCAAGGGAGGGACTTCTTAATTTTTAAAAAATGCATAATTCTGGAGATAGCCAAAGAATCGGTCAATGGTGGGTTGACGTTAATATTTGCATAGAGCAGGAATCCTGCAATGACAACTTAAGATGACGGTAAATGTATTAACGACCTTGTTTCCTAATAGGATTAGGAAAAAATGGACGAGCACGTGGAGGTGGCCAAATAAAAAACGCCATCTCAGTTTTGTACACCACAATCTTGAGAGAAGAAATGTATACCCAGTCATGGGTTTCCCCAAAGTTTCAGTTGAGTTGCAATGATGGGATTTAGGTTGGTATGATGAAATTCCTTGTACAAAAATTTGCAATTGATGCCACATCTGAAAATTCTAGTTCAATGAGCAATATTCCATTTGTTTGGATAGATGTTCATGTTCTAGAATTATGCCCATCTATATTCTTGCAATATTAACATAGGCATAAAGTAAGAACTATTTGTGTTTGTGATGGATGCATCTTAACATATACTACTTCTAACTGTCTAGACAAAGTCTATGCCATTCATTCATGTTGGTGTTTCAATATCCTACCAACAAGAAAAATGACAACAAATAAAGGGAACATCCTAACATCAAGGTTGTTCAATACAAGAAAAATCAATGAGCAATCTTATTGGAAAGCTCTTTTCTAACTACAGGGAAAAATAATCATAATAATTAATTTAGCAATCTCAAGGGGGCTACATAATTCCTATTGATGGAAATTATGAGTATAGTGACAAGGGATCCATAATGTACATGCATTGCAGCATAGGTAACATATGTTATTAGAGTGGAATTCAACATGTGATCGGTGAGGATGATGTTAAACCATTTCCCAACCTTAAAAGGTGCAGAACAAACTACTCTTGTTGCTAGCTTCATTATTGAGTTCACCACCTTGAATGTGCCACCTTATCCTCAAGATTACAACAAAGTTTTGTAGTTGTCCATTCAATTACAAAGCTATGGATTGCACCGGTTTCAATCAAGGTTGCCACTTTCAACCTACTCACAATGGTATTCACAAAATAAATGTAATTAGGCCTTTACCTTGCAAATCATGCTTATGTCGTCTACCACAAACTTACCAAAACCTATTGTCAAGACACCCAAAACATCCATCATTTATCTGAAGTTTGTAGCACATGGGTTTCTCCCAAGGATACTAGCTTCACCATATCTATTGGTTTCACTTCAACTTCTTCCAAGTCTTGTAATTTTCCTTCAAAGAATAATCAATGGAAAAATGATTATGATAAAAAAGGAAGCAAGCAACATTATTAACTCTAGACTTGGACAATTTATTTGGCTTATTTACTATGAAGTTAGCCTCCTTCTGTTTAAACAATTCCAATGTCTATGCCCAAGTTTCCACTTCGTATACCAGAGTTTGTAACTTCTAATTCCAAGCTTCAACCCACTCACTATTTATCTCTAGCTTCATACATGTGCTAGGTACATCTCATGGAATTCAATCCCAATGTTCCTAGTCCATGGACACAACGTTCATCTTTCTATGTTCCATCTATGTCATAATTCATAAGTGGTTCAACCTTCTTAGCACATATTCAAAGTCTTTCCAATATTTTAGGACTTAGTTAACCTTGTTACCTCAAACATGCTCGTGTCCACTTACATAAGATGTCATTGGAGTCTCCTACTTCCTTCCAATTCACGGTGAAGAGTGCTTGAGTCATCAAATTATGTGTAAACAAACTTCCCTTTATGCCTATTGTGCCCAAGCACAAAGTCTACAATGTATTTTTTGGGTTTCCTTTACAACTGCTTGCTAACTTGCCCCAAGGCCTACACCTTGCCACAATTTTTCACAAACCCAGAGAGGTGTGTTTGAGTTATCTTGCCACCAACTTTCCTTTAAAAAAATAGTGAAGAGTTTTCTTTCATACAACTTATCACTGACCTATAGTGTGCCCAAACTTTTTCCTTTGAGCATGGGAGCTTCCCAACTTTGTTTCAGCACATGAGGTCATGCAACACTGCCTTACCTTGACCATAAGGGTGTGGACAACATGTGCCTACTACAACCAAACTATGCCTCTTTACCTAAGGTCTACACATAACTTTACATAAGGATACAATCTGTCAAATGAAACCAAGTCTTACTTAACCAAGTTCATTCAATAGTTAGGCATGCATCCAACCATATCCTTTGAAACATCTAAGTGATACTTATACTTAGTGATATTCAACACTTAGCCAATAAGTCAATAGTTAAAAAAGCATAATAAAATTATCCAATTAAAGAAAACACAAAGCAAATGTGCAAACCACACCTAAGGTACAATGTACAATAAAGGATCTAGATCAATTACCTATAACACTTTTTATAGACTAGAATTACAAAAGGCATCACTACCCAAAACTCTCAATCCAAACCTTGAAACAAATGCAAGCTTTCCTCTTGCAGGTCATATTCACTTGTGCCTTGTTCACTTAGTTAGTGAAAAATTTCCCTTTTTTTCCAAACCCAAACTTAGCGTAAATTGCAAGGAATTTTTCACTTGAATGCTTCTTCCTCCAATGCCAATGAGGTGTCCTCCTATAAATATGAATCTTGCAAGCCGCTTGCTCCTAAGGTGAACCCAATTTCCCAAATAACCAACTCAATTATGCCCACATGAATTATATGGAAACGCCCATCTAAAATGGTGTCATTCTCTCCATGCCATGTGGTCTCTAGTAACTTAGATGTATGGGTTCCCCCAAGTTCCCCTATCGCACACATGCCCTTGCAAGTGTACCTGGTAAGTGTAGTTGAATGCACATGACAAGTGTACCTAAAGATACCCATTGCAAGTGCACCAACAAGTGTACACAAAGTGCATTGTGAGTGCATTTAGCAAGTTGCTCCCAAGTGCACAATAAGTGTGTCCACAAGGTGCCTCCAAGTGTATATGGTTGTCTTGTGTTGAAGTACACCTAAAAGGTGTGCCCAACAAGTGCAAAAATCCAACATCAAACATCTATGCATGTGGCGTGCATCCAAGTGCTCCTAAATAACATGTGCCCAACCAAGTGTGTCCAGTCTATTAAAGAGGTTCTAAACACTTTTGTTTCCTTGTCTTTCCAACATGTTTACAAGGAAAACAACCAAAAGGCGGACAAATCCTCAAAGGAGGGGCTGCAGATGGCCATGGGCCTTTGGAAGATAAGGGAACGTAGAGAGGGAACTATTCAGGATTTCTACCACAGACCCTTCATCAAATGATCAACTTTCATAATTTTTTTTTCTTTACTTTACAACTACACATCTATATCATATTTTATGAAATTTTTACAGGAATTATATATTACTTTTTGTGCACAATAGGATTGTCGTCTGAACAGTCTGCAGAACTCTATTTACTATTTTGGAATAGGTTGAAAATTTTGTCATGAACATGGAAGCATATCTTCAAAAGCAATGTAATTTATCTATTTGTCTTATGTTACTGTCTAGATTTCACAGAAGACTTTAAATGTATTTTCCAAAAGGAGCTATCAGTTGAACTTGAAATACACATTTAAGTGTATCTACTGAATGTAATTTTGTTTGAAGAAATAAAATTACGCTTTTTTTCCCAGAAAAAAGAAAAAAAAATCCATCCAACCAATATGTGCCCCGAGTCTGTCTAAGATGGGAAGGGCCCATCCCATGGGCTTTACCCCTTTTTTCTTTTGCAACTTCTTAAATACATAAAGCATTTAAAATGCCAAAACGTTGTGATGATTTATATGTAATGTAATCACTAGGTTGTGGACTAGATAATTGATAGATGTGTATGTGTTCAATTTTCAATTATGTTATATAGACTATGAAATAATACAATATTTGCACATGTGGGGACTACCACTAGCATAGATCGACATTAAACCTGGATTCTGAGAGTGCTTAGAATCTATATATTATATATTGGTACCTGGATAGTTTCAAACTTCTTTGTGTGTAAATGTTTTCATAAAATAATGGTGGTACTTACCCACTAAGGTTAGCCATGGAAACAATGTTTAAACATCAATGTTAGAATTGTCTACGACACACAGATACCCATTGAACATTGAAACGGATCAATGGATTTTCTCCTAGAACCAAAGCCATTGGCAATGCCTCTATGGCTCTATTATCTATAGATATAATTACTTGAAACGAGTTTAAACCTTCTTAGTCAATAATATTGCTTCAATATTTCAAATCTATGGGTATAAATCTCATGTTATTTTAGTTTTTCCCCATGTGGCCATAGGGTATATGTTATATGTCAATCTATTGCCCCTTTTTCGCATCTCTTTCAATTGGAAAGCCAATAGCTCGAGGATGAAACAAGAGGGGAAGAGAGATGCATGGACAACTAGAAACCTTCTCATTCCGTAGACTGAAAGGATGAAGAAAACTCTTTTCCTAAGCTACCTGAATGCATTATTGAATCCTATTGGACTATGAACTCAGCTTTATTCGTACTCAGAAGCAGGTCCCATACCTAGATTCTCAAACCCATAAGAAGATCCATATACCCATGTTCAATCCTTCATTTCCAACTGCAGTTCCAGTACCACCTACAACCATTCATGTTCATGATTCAATTGTTGACTCAGTTTAACCCATTGAACCAATAGCATAATAACCAATTACATCATGATGAAGCAATAATATGTTATATAGAAGTAAATTTACAACTAGCACAACCACAAGTAAAGTGGTTGGTGAACGCTCATAGACACAGCCAACCACTTAGTTTTGTGGAGATGGTTGGTTGTTAAAAAAGAATAAACATTAAACTAATAGACAAATAAACATTAAATTGATTAATATAAACATAAAACAAATACTATTATTTAAATGATAATCACGATGCATTTAAGCATAAAGATATACAATGACCATGAAATGAATCTTGGTTGTACACTTGTTACACTCAGGTTAATATTGTTGATCTGCTCAAGGTATCCCATAATATGAGATAATATCTAAATTCCTATCGGTGTAACTAGTATGTTGTATAGAAGTAAAGTCACAATTAGTTGCACCTTGAGGAGCAAGGTGCTTTACATCTACTCTACATGGGGAGAATTTAGAAGAGGCCATGGTGGAAGTAGTAGAGTAGGTAGAATGATGAATTAAATTGAGGTCAATAATATAAAAGAGACCCAGTAGTTTCAAACCTCCAATGATTGGATGGTCTAGTGGTTTTGCAAATAATCTCTAGTGATGACAACAGTTGGGTGGTGGCACTGATGGAGGACTTGTGTGATTATTTTAGGGAGGAGGAGAGTTGGTGAAATGAATGCTACCAAGTGTTTGTTGGTACAGTCCTTTTGGTACTTGTGAATTTGGTGTGTTAAAAATTAGTTCAACAACAAATTCCATGCAAATGAATCAACCTTCAAATTTGAACCCTTCTGAGCCCTTCCAAAGGGTTCTAGCCCATCCTAGAAGTGTAAAGTTAAAATTCCCCTTCAAAAAAATTATTTAATTTTACCCTTCAATTAAAAAGGACATAATTTATATAAACATTTCAAAATAAGGGAAACATTTGAAATTATCCATCGATATAAATTTCTCAAGATGTTGAAATTCCTATGCTATAAAGTTTGACTTGTCTTTCAAAATATTGGAGATATCTTAAATTATAATCACTCACTCACTGATTAGCTGTGCAAGATGACGAGTGATGACTGATGACTATGAGACACTAGTCATCGAGACGTGACTATGAATCCTGAGTCACTTGGGGCTATGATCTAAGGTGTGACAATGTGTCAGCAAATGTGGTTGTAACAACAAAGGACAACTACTAGTCTACTACTAGGCCCGAAACGAGCCAAAAACTATGTGCCCGCTACCTATGTGAACCTAGCTACCAATGTCTACTCGTTTTTTGTCAAAATGAAATTCAAATGGTCAGTTTGATGAGTCCTCTTCTGCAAGACTTCTTTTCTTGCATGAATATCATAGACTCATGACAACTATAAACAACACTCAATGTCATGTAACTACAAATAATGGCATGTAGCAATGATCACAAACTATACATAGGTAGATTTATGCATGGATATAGAGATGTGTCACTAGGCACACAATATGGAGAAACAATGAGTTAGAAAAAACATTTGGACCAAATCACCACAGTGGTTATTAATAAAAAACATTTTTTGGCTCAAGTCTTCAATTTGATGGGTGGCATGATCGTGATGTAATCTCCTTCCGTCCTTCCAAACATTTGTGGTTTCTCACAACATTTGTCCTCGATGTTGACCACCAAAATATGTAAAAATTACCTGTATTTACATTCCCTTCTCTTTAAATCGTTATCTCATAGTCATAACTAAGGATTATTATGCACACACATCCTCGCTTGATAATATCAATTGGGTCAAGGAACATAGACAACCATAAAATATCAAATGTGTCAAGATGAAAAGAGTAATTGACACTATCGACAAATATTTGACATGTTGGATTGTTTTGATCTTCTTATCACTCCTTACCAATGTGATTGCAAGGCATTCTTTGAAGGTTAAATCCACAATTTTCCGTCTTCTTCCTCATTCGCATGCCTTTTGGTAAGACAACAAGGAGGGAAGTGGCCCACATCATCATGGAAAACAATTTCGACATAGAGGTAGATACATTAATTTTTTTCATTAAATAACTTAAATTTCCTACCAGTGATTGTCGATCCGCCAAATTGTGGATTGGTATAGAACACAATAAATTTAAGAGCCTTGAGCTCTTAATTACTCACACCTAGAACTTTCTCAAATCCAACCATTAAAAAACTTCATTTTGTGTTCTGGTTCAATTTAAAAAGCAAATTTTCTAGACTCAGACATGCAGTGGGTTGCAAGGATCTAGTTGAATTAGGCTTAATTCCATTGCCCCTCCATCCCATACATGTATGTTGTCACAACAAATGTTGAACAATAAAATTTCATGCCTTGATCGCAGTTATGGATTGTTAACTTGTTTGGTATGTAGGATTTTTTGTAATGTTTTCTATTGTGTATTATTTTTTCATAGGCACCCAATGCCCATCATTCTTACATCTCTCAGGATTAGATGGTTTCCCTCAATCTCTGGTTTGAATCAAGTTTTCGGCTGGTTTTATATGTATTTTTTGGTTGTAGGTTTATTATAGCCTCATTTTGCTCAATGGCTTCCTTTTGTAGATAGTTAACAATAAACAATTCTCTTGTGGTTCTAGTTTTTTTTTAAACTATATCTAGTTACAACATTCTACACTATGCATATGATCACGTCGATGCCCCAATATGGTTATTGAATTGTCTAAGTAATTTTTCTATATAACGAAGTGTGCTCCAACACAAAAAATACAATAGAATATTGTTATTTTACTAAACTGTAAAATTAATGTTACATATATGTCAAATTAATGTGTTCAAATTATGTTTTAATGAACAAATATCATTTTTTCATGTAGATATTACGGGGTGCTCAATTGTTTAAGATTGTAAAAAATTGGGAGGGCAATATTTTTTTTCGCATTTTTTAGGAGAAAGGATTTAGGTAATTTATACTTGTCAATTGAAGTACAATTATTTATATTGTGCTTCATATTTGAAGGGATCCAAGAGTAAATGCCCTTCAGTTGAAATTAAGACCCACTTTTCAAATTTGATCACTACTCTCCATGCTCATGGACACTTCATAGCTCGAATAACTTGGAAAATGTGCATTGGGAATACAAGTTCCAAGCAAATCAATACTTATATACAAGTTCCAATATAGCTATAAAAAATTTTATATATACCTTGAGTTTGGCCTATCTTGCGCCATACATAAAGCTTATAATAGAGTAAAACTCATATGTTCGAAAAGGATTTTGTCCTTTCCAGAAAGGCATATGTTTCAATAATGTTGACTGCTCCGTCAAAACTTCTTATGGGTTGAGTCTACAGGCTCGAAGCAACGGATCAATTTCTACCACCCAAATTGTTGTGTTTGAACATTTCTAAGCATCAAGAAGGGAAACAACATTCATTTGAACAACCACATATCATAGCTATGATATCTATACTCCTCCCACTTTGAGCCATGATCACCCAGAAGGGAAATAACATTCATTTCCACAACCACCTACAATAGCTATGATATCTATACTCTCCCACTTTGAGTCATGATCAATCATTGTACTTCTTGTCTGACCAGTAGGTTGTGATAGACCATGGTCATGATTCTATCATGTCCCAAATCTTTCATTGGGTCACAATGGCCTAATCACATTTTCCATATTTATTAGAGTTTTTTTTTTTTTTTGACAATAACTGATGGGTAGATTAATAAAGATCTGGAAAACCTGCTTCCGGGGATAGTATTACAAGTCTTGAGCTTAGCTAACAGCTCAGATAAGAGTGACAGAGACCAGAAAACATAATAAGAGCATACAAAATTCCAACTGGCTTGAGGGGAGCAACGGCCTGCTGGCAGTTTCAAAGAGAGGCTGAGAGGTCTATAACGCCAATGGAAACAAGGAAAACAGAGAAAGGATCCACCAGATTACAGAAAAAACAAGGAAGGGCCTGTAGCTACGTTGATAAAGCATAGCGTGATAATCAGACCATAAGACAGAAGAAACCAGCTTGTGGAGAGATTTCTGGGGCGATCTCCAAAACAATGGGTCAACGTGGAAACCTCAGAGAAGATTGTTGTATTGGTGAGACATCTTCTTTGATCTCAGCGAATACATTTGTATACTTCCAAATTAAAGCAGTAATGTAATTCCTTGCACTCACTTTAAAGGTCAAACCGCTTGAAAAAACGAAATGAAGCATGCCGAGACATCAATTCGATCATGTCTTTTCTTGGAGGAGGAGGAAATATCTTTGATGCCTCCAACATGAACACGGTTCCCCATACTTTGAGACCTCATACTTATCTCAGTCCCTAATACGATAAAACCCAGCTTAAGGAAGAAATGTTCCAATGGTCATTCTGCCACTTGTCCTTATCTCCAATTTCCAGAAGGACGCCTCTCAAGTATCTATCCTTGAGATGAGAGAAGAATATACTCTTGAAGATCAAAGGTTAGGGTTGAAATCCTTCCTCTCCATTATTTGTTTGAACTTATAGAGAAAAGGAGAGCCTCTTTAATGATTTGGGGGCTTCCTAGAGGATGACTACCAGCCTTATTACCAGAAGGAAGGATGATATGTTTAGAGCCTGAAAACATCATATGTTTTAACTTCCATGATTCCATTTATCAACCAGCGAAATCTTTGGTGGAATCAAGATATTTCTTGAGGTTATCCAGCTCGAACTTGAAGGCATCCAGAGAGTCCCCTTCAGAGTCAAAGGAGAGAAGAGGCGTGCAGACCTGCGCCTTGAGTTGAACTTGTAGCTTTCCAAAAGGCTTGTTCCAGTTCAGCCATCCTTCTTTAAATTCTGACCATCCCCATAGAAGCCATGAAGTGGGTGGAGGAACATGGAGTCGAGAACAGAGATGAGAGGAATCCTTCTTCACCGGAGGAACAGCGGTGCTATCATTATTAAAAGGCAGATTAGAGGTCGAGCTATCACTGGTTTCACAATACCAAGGAAAGAAGGAGGGATCTCGGGAATCAGAGGGTCGAGAAGTGCAATAGAGTAAGAGGAGAGCCACGTTATAGTGCTTCAGTGGATCGTAATGGACAGGAAAAGGCCTGTCAAAGTCACAGAATGGTGCAGAAAGATTCATTCCCATTTTCTGTAATAGAACCCCTGCTCAGGAGTGTGGCATGATTGGCCTCTTGGTCGGTATTACTGTTGAGATGTCATAGTATGTGAAAAAATCTTATAGCTTGGAACTTACCAGCCAGACTCAGAATTTTCTGGAAAATACGCTTCAAAAGGAGGCTAGTGGGACAAGACTTTGTACAGATGGCCTACCCAACAATTTTGGAGTCCCCAAACATAGATATCTTCCGAATTTTGAGCCTAATAGCTTTCCTGAGGCCTTGCCATAGGGCGTATAATTCAGCAACATTGTTAGAATCCACTACCAGTCACCAAGCATAGGAGGTTCGATTGGAGCCAGAGGGGTAGAGGATCACTCCTCCCCCACCCGAAGGACCTGGGTTGCCTTTTGAGGCACCGTCAAAAAATAGACAGTGAACCCCTAGCGAGCACCTCCATTTAGTAAAATCAGCTTCTTCCAGGTGAATTTCCCAATCAGCTTGTTAAATTGATGCTAAGGGTCAAATAATTGCCAAGGAGGAAAATTACTAGTTTCCTAGGTTGGGGGTGGAAGCTTTGGGATTTGGAATAAGGTGGACAATGAATGATGTTTGAACATTAGAATGGCATAAATATTTAATAAAGAATCTAAATAAATAAATACAATAGAAAATTGAAGTGGCAATGGAGCATGGAGACACATGGAGACTATGGGGCCCACACAATCTAGAATTTATGTACCACATGGCATCCTCCTCTTGCAATTTTGAATAAATGGGAAGTCTAAAGGTTCTTGGATGAGTTATAAGTCTAATACACTTGGACATATTCATTTAGTTTCAATTGGAGTGGAAGAGTAAGAGGCGTTTTGGAGCTAGTGAGACACTTGGACTAGATTCCCTAGCTCTATGACAACAATGATGAAGATGCTATGACACCTATGAAAAAAATCAGATATGAAGGCTGACATATGAAATATCTGACATGTTAGGTCAAAATATAGAATCCAATGGGTCTCTCATGTGAGTTGGGGAAGCTTAATGGGTTCCTACTCAAATTGGGGGAAGATGGAAGGCTAGGAAAGGGAGGACACATGGAAAATAATGAGCCCACACCCAAAATCGAATTGGATTGAGTTTTTGGATGTATTTGTGACCCTAGAAGGCTAAGGATGTTTATAACATATAGGAATCAACCAAGAGAATATATTTTGATCATTTGAGAAATTGTCATTTGTGAATTGTTAGAGCTAGTGGATGACTAGTTTTCTTGCCTTAGCCAATTTCGAGGGTGAAATATTCCCATCCAAGTTAGTGTTTGGAGATGCCACTCAGGTATTTCATGGATATTTAATGGAGTCTTATTTGCAGGTGTAATCTATAGGGAATTCTATTGCATCACTTTCTCTCAACCATTTCCAGTTTTATGGCATATTCTTGCTCATGGAGGGATTGCGCTTTGGGTGAGCTATTGATCTATTTGGGGAGGATTATAATGATCCATTATTTTATTTTCTTATTTAAATCCTTCACAAGACTCTCAGGTTGAAATTCCAAAATATTCCATGTAAAAATGTTAAACAATGAAGAAATAGTGTCATTTCTCCACTATCTTGTTGTGAACCATTGTAATGCTAATGATTTAAAATTGGGAGATATTTTCATTGCCCATTACTGATTGTAATAAGCTCAATAATATTTGTTATCCATTCTCAGGATGTATCAGGTATAAATATCAAATGTTTGTAAGGAAAAGTGATTATTAATGAGCAAACAGTGACTATTTCCCCACTACATTGATGTATGCTATGATAATGCTGATTATTTCGAATGGAGGAATGTATATCTGATAAATGTATGATGAATGCACTTTAATTAATGTGTATTTCAAGTCTCATGTTCAATACTTAAGCATTGGAATCCATTTTACTCATTTTTATTGCATTGGTAGAAGATTTGGTGCCTTTTCCCCAAGGGTCGAAATTGTGATTTGGGAGATGTTTTGGAAAGACTCATAACAGCCTGTATAAACTGAGCCAATATGCATATGAGACTTTAAAAATTTCCCTTACACATAACCTTCCTATTTTCATAAATTCGAGTGACTTTGGGACCATTTGAGAAGCCATTTCCAGCAATTACCCAGGGGGAATTGGAGCCCCAATTTGCTAGTAAAGACTCCTGATTTGAACAGAACATTAAACAAGTTTGAAAAAGTAATTGGGGGGTCATAAAACATCCCTAAACATCATATTTAAGTTATATTATCAATCATGTACCTTCTGAGAAAATTTGGAAGCATTTTGGTCAATTTGGAGGTCTAGACATCAAAACTAGTTAAGGTTGAAATTGGGGAAAAAGTGGAAAAATTGGTGATTTAATAAAATTCCAAAAAGGGACGTTACAGATTCCTAATGTGACAAGTAGGTTACTATCTTGCGAACATTATGCACCATTATGCAACCCATTTAATGTGGCGGCAACTACCTGTTGGATCTCAATCATATTGAGATCCAATGGAAAGTAGGGTTGTTGTGCCCGCATTAAATGGGCTGCATCGGGATGAATAATGCTCGCATACTAGGATATGCTTTGTACCATTACAGATTTTTTCACCTACTTTTTTTGTGCGCGGGTTTTAGAATCCAGGATGAAAGGCTTGAGAGCTTGTGCAAAGGAGGCAAACTATAACAAAAGAAAGCAGTTTAACACATCACAAAACTTTAAATATCAAGAACAAACCTCCCCAATAATTTCCCCGCATTCTACGAAGAAAAACATTTAAACTTAGCTCATATTCTTAAGTAAATTTTCAAAGATTACATATTTTAAGTATAAATTAATAAAATCAATTTTTTTTTTCAATGTGGTTCACGCACCGGCTTGACCGACGGGCTACATCCACGGAATAATTTCTGGTGGACCCACCCGAAGGGGCCTCACACCCACGGCCGTTGCGTGCCTAACCCCAAGTGAGTCGATGAGAATGGATCCCGCGACCTCACATGCTGGGAGGCCTAACTACGAGTACTCGATCGATTGAGCTAACTCTTGGGGCTTGATTAATAAAATCAATTATAAATACATAATTTTTTTTTATAAACATCAATCAATTATCTTAATTATGTTAAGTAATTTCAAAATTTACATATTTTAAATATAAATTAATAAAATTAATTACATATACATATATTTTATAAATATAATTATGTTAATTATGTTGAGTAATTTCAAAATTTCCATATTTTAAATATAAATTAATAAAATCAATTACAAATAATTTTTTTTATAAATATCAATTAATTATATTGAATAATGTTTATTATAAATTTAAAAAATAATATCTATATCTATCTATCTATCTATCTATCTATCTATCTATCTATCTATCTATCTATCTATCTATCTATCTATCTATCTATCTATATATATATATATATATATAAAATAAATTTTAATTAAAATTTTGATATTTAAATAAGTTGTTCTCAACTTTGTAAAAAAAAAATTAACAATAATAATTAAATAACATTCAAAAGAAATGAAACACTACCCGAGTCCATGCTCAAATTTAGTAATAATAATTAAATAACATTCAAAAGAAATGAAACACTACCCAAGTCCGTGCTCAAATTTAGTATTTGTCGCCGTTATCCTACTTTTCCTTGGAAGACAGGTGTCCTGAACTTTTCATCCAATTGAATTGTGATAAATTGATAAATTAAATGTAGATTATTAAAAAGTGTGGTTATTTGTTTTTATAAAGAGTGGATTTGGGTTTAACCAATTGACCTTTGATAATAATAAAAAATTAACAAAAACAGTTAAAGAGTTTTTATATAAAATGAGAAATTGGTTGTTACATTGATCTAGACACAAACTCCTTTCAGAGGATGACTACTTCCATGCCTCCTTGTGCATCCCTTACCAATCTATATTTTTCATTATAATTTCCTATTCTATGAGTACTGTAGCTCTTTACAAACTGATCAAGCAGGAAAATACAAAAGCAGAGCATTCCAGAAATATAGTGGAGAGGTACATTATAAAGGGATCCAGTTTCTCTTGTAGACTTGTTGATCATAAACTAAGTAGCCACAATCTAGACCCACTCCCTTATCAGCCATATTGTCGCTTGTTTATTATTTTCTCTCAGAACATGAAGGAAATTGATAGCTTGGTAATCATTTACAACACATTTTAGGAGATGATGAGCCTTGGTAATTGGATTCTTTCAATTCCTCATCAATTTCCACGCTTCCCCAATGACCATATTCGACTCACCAAACACCACCAATTCTTCAATGCCATCTTTCCTTACCATCTCCAGACCTTTAATTAATGATAACCATTCTGCCCCATTATTAGTCTTCCTGTTGATTCCCCAAGCGTACTCTTTCAGTTTGATTCCTTCAGAATTGAAGTAGACTCCCCCCGCGCCTGCCATTCCAGGGGTGGATAGGTCCAAGTAGATGTGCTTTATGCTTTAATGGTGAGGAGACTATTCAACATATCGTTGTTGATTGCCCTTTCACTTCCTTGGCTTGGTCTAGGCTCTATGGGATTTTCAAATGTGAACCCCGTCACACCGGAGGCTCATTTCCATACCTACTAAAGTTTTAGTTTTCTAAATATTCTGAGCACACATATAGCAGATACTTGCTGATCTTTGCTTGCTGGAGCACTTGGAAGCTTTGAAATCGGTGCATCTTTGAAGGAATGCAAGCCTTAGTCCAAAGTGTTTTCTTTCAAGTTGAATATCTGATGCATTACTATCCTATCCCTGAAAAAAAGGTCAAACTCAGAAATATTGGATATGCTTCTGATATGGTCTTCCCTGTGGTTTCTTCAATGGGGAAGTTGCTGCTTCTCAGGACAGTGCAGGGGTTCTCATTTCCATCAACAGTTCGCATTCTCTTTCTTTCAAGCTTGGGTGTGGTCCTTCGACCAACACAAGAGTAGAGCTCCTGGCCTTGTGGACTCTTCTTATTGTGGCATATAAAATGGGCCTCCCATTTTTGCATATCTATGGTGACTCTTCAGTTATCATAAACTAGGCCAACAACAAAGAAACTTTATACTCTTTGGAGTGGACCCACTAGTGTGAAATATCAGGTCATTAATCAGTTGTTTTACCTGGATGGACATTATTTATGTCAACAGAGAGCACAATCAGAGTACACATTGCTTATCCAAAGATGCCCTAGTTTTGACCCCTGGTCTCCTTTTATTTTCTGAATTATTTGATGGTTCTATCAACATGAGTGGTAATTTGGAGTTGTTTTAGACCTAAGTGTCGGAGCTCTGTCTCTCTTTTGGCACTGGAGGACTTGCATCTCTTTGAGATATTTTTTGTATGGAGGGTGGGAATCTCTGGATCATTACTCTAGGCTCTCCTTGTGCTCCTGGATTCGACTGAATTTGTTTGTCCTCAATAAAAACTGTATTCATTTTGTGGCTTCTCCTGGGTTCTATTATGGAAACAGAGACTTTGTATATCTTGGTATCTCTTGTTATTGGCTCATAACTTCAGTGACTTTTGGTAACTTATGTAACTACCCTCATATGGGAGGCTCATTTTGATTACCTTTGATTCAATTTTGAATATCAAGGTCATGATCTTTTCATCTGAAAAAACTTGAACCTTCAAATGCAATTTGACAATGTCAATATAGAACTCTGTCAAAATACCATTGTGCTTCTATTGCAAGCGTATTTTTAACATTCTCAATATAAAACTCTGTCAAAATAACATTGTGCTTTTATTGCACAAGTATTTTTAACATATTTAATGAGAAACAAAATGCTTTACTAATGAGTCATTTCCCTTAACTAAACTTATTTTCAACTATACATATCAACTCTTACAATTATTTTCAGTTTTGTCCAGGGAAATTGCATTTTTTCTAAAACTTCAATGTTCAGAGTTTAGTTTCAAGTTTCAAAGGTTGTAAGGCCATGCTTATTTTCCTTTCAAATTCTTTGTTTAGATAAAAGTTTTGGTCTTTTAGATTGTCATGCAATATTTATATCAATGCTCTCTCTCTCTCTCTCTCTCTCTCTCTCTCTCTCTCTCTCTCTCTCTCTATATATATATATATATATATATATATATATATATATATATTCAGTCTGTTTATCTTCATAGTTTGATGAGTTTGTTGTCGATATGGACTCAATGTCCATAACAATAATGTAGTTATTCCAACAAGCATATTGTCTAGGTATATGACTCGATGAGGGATAAAAGATAATTTGAAATGCATATTATGATATAGGTGGATCAAAATATTAAGATTGCAGGTGTTCAGATTTGCATTTTAATGGTTTTTTAATTATTTAAATGTTGGTAACCCAGAGAAATAAGATAATTTGAAGGTTTTGGCAACAAAAAAAATATCAAGGATTTTATGACCTAATATGAAGCACACCCTGTAAATAAGGATATAGGTGGATCAAAATATTAAGATTGTAGGTGTTCATATTTGTATTTTAACGATTTTTTAATTATTTAAATGTTGGTAATCCGGAGAAATAAGATAATTTGAACGTTTTGGCAACAAAAAAAATAACAAGGATTTTATGACCTAATATGTAGCACACCCTGTAAATAAGGATATGTTTATCCAGCAATAATACAAGTGTAATCTTTTTAGAAATTTTAAACTATAATAATGAATTTTGAATTTGAGCATATCTTAAATTTGTTTCATTATGATTCACTAATGGATGGTACAATGCTCAAGAAAAAACAATTTTGGGAAATTAAGGTATTGATTAGTGTTTGAAATAATATATTTTTTGAAAATTTTTAATTTTTTTCGGAGTAGTTTATTTTTTATTCTTTTTATTTTTAATTGAAATTTGGTATAAACAAAATTACAAATCTCCTTGAGTGCAATTCACCATGACTTGTTTAAGAAGCCTTGTATGGTTGTTTAGGAGGCCTTGCACATGGTTTTAAAACCATGTGCAAGGCCAACATATTTTTGTGGATAATTACATGGCATCAATTTTTCCATTGATATTACATGTGCCAAGGGAATATGTCATAACCCCAAATTTTCACATATAAATTGTCTAGAGTCACAGTTTGATAACCATTAATGGCTAGCGGATAATGAGACAGTTAACATAAAAAATAATTAAATTCAAAATGTACAAAAACCAATACACATTAATTTTTTTGATATGTTAAGTGTATGATCTGCATTCATTTACTTCTAGTTTACTGATGATTTGATTTTGCCAAGTAGGTGAGAAGTTACGTTCTAACTGGGGCTTACTTAACGATTGCTAACTTAGTTGGATTTCTAGATCTTACAGGCTTGACAAGTAAATTTTGAACAAGTAGGAGTTTATTCAAGCGTTAATCCAGATATACTTCTTTAGCATAAATATACTGCTAGAGTAAAAGTTTGCTTAATAGAATTCAAGGACACTACGAGGTAAAGTAACGTTTCTGTACTTGCTTTGTAACTGTGACAGTACTCTAAATTCATGTCGTAAAGATCAATAACATCTGTATGACTTCTACTTTAGATAAATCTTCTTTCCTCCTATAAGTTGCGTTATTCACAAGTTCTACACAGAGCTCATGATTTAGTATAACAACACTTTTTACTGAAAACAAGAGTTTACTGCTGTTGCTAATTCTAAAATTTAAAGCACTGCTTATAAGTATGCAAATAAACCTAAGGCCTTTCAAGAAACAAGCTTACATAGAACTCTTATCTTTACCTTTAATTAAGCTTCAGTAGAGGAAATTCATCAGCTTATTATTGTGTTATTTTTATAAATGATCATTTGTGCAATTGTCATCATGCTGTGATTTCTATCTTCCAAATTTCTTCATGACATAAGTAATGTGACGAATTTACATTATCGTATTATTTATTTATAACAAAAGTGATGCTCTATGTATTCCTAGATAGTTTTACTATCTTTAACTTCCAAGTCTAAACTAACCTTGGTTTGTTTCATTTAGAGCTTTTGGTTCCTTATGGAGACCAAATGATTACAAACTTCCAAGAATTTTATTTTACTCCATGGTACTATAGACTACATACAAAAGTGAGAGTTGTTCTAGGGTGTAAATGCAATTTAATTTCAAATACACAGTAATGATTTATAACTAGTTCCTTATCCACTAGTGTTTGCATAAACTAGTTCTAACGGCATGGACATGCATAGTTTATGGTTATAAAAAGAAATGGTCAATAGTGGTACTATCAAATCATGTTCAACAACTTTTACCATACTATTGATCTCTTTACAAAATGTTTTATTAAGAAGGATTATAAGGTCATTATAAAACAAGGATATCGATGCAATATATGTCTTGGTTCGTTACCAACGAAGTTTCCAAGGTTTATGTAATATAAGTTATATCGATACCATATAAATCTTGTTCTTCAACATAGCTTGACTTTATGTTTATCATTGAAATGATACATTATTGACTTTGTATATTACATTTTCATTATAGTTATTGTTTAAATTATTGACAATAATTTGTTGTCCTGACAATGTAGTGACAACTATATCATTCGACCCATTTTCAATAGAATAATTTGATGGGCGCGTGGAACATCCACCATCGTGCAATGCATAACTTAAAAACTCACAATGCAACCCTAACTCTCATTCTTCGTCGAGGGTTATGGTATTTGCACTGTCTCGTTCACGGCGTCCATGAGGGCTTGCTTGTGCTCATCTCCAGCTCCATCTTGTGTGTAATGAAGCGTTACCACTCTAGTGTGAGATTGGAGAGATATAAAGCTCACATTTGATTTCTCTCTGCATGCATTGCATTGTTGTGCATGTAGTTGTTCTCTGTTAGTAATTTTTAGTGTCTATTTCTAGCATGTCCATTGCCAAAGCTTTAATCCTGCTCCAGTCATCGGTGTAGTATGCGTGTTGAACCCTGCTGCCATTGCCATCAGTGAGCACGAGGGTTTGATCTTCCAATTGTTGTTCATGGTGCCGGTTCAATTCCTCCTTGGCTTCCAAATATTTTTCTTTCAGGTAAAGAATTCACCTTACAAATGTTATAAGTTTTAAATTACAGTTATAGTTATATAACCTAGTTTCTAATTAATATTGTTGGTCATTTCATGCACGTTACAGTTCTCCCTTACGCTTGGAATAACCCTCTCCATGTTTGGATTGACAACAAGACTTATGGGTAAGCCCCAGTTACAATGTGGCAACTTCCTACTTGCAAAGATTAGCGAAAAGGGTTTCAGTTGGAGAATAAATACAACCTCGGTTCCTTCAAAGTTTTAAAATGCTTAGCTCAGTTGTTATTTGGTATTTTTAGTTGTTAAAACCCTCGCTTGTAGCAGGGTAACTCCAGCCTCGATGTCGTGACTTGTATTTCACTGTTTTTTACTTAATGACAGGTTTACAGCCTTGTGGCTAATTAATGATGCTACTTGATTCTTATTATGTGGAGCTTCTCCTATCTTCATGGTTTTAATGGTTCTCTGTTTCAAATACTCTAATAAAATATGCATTGTCTTATAAATGTTATTACAGTAATGAAGTTTTTATAAGTTGTTTATTAGTTTTTTCTTTCAAACCCTCGCCACGATGTTGGGTACACTGGCCTTGAAATAGGTGAATTAAATTTGTTATGTCTTAATCCTTTCGGCCTGATAGAGTAATACATTTGATTTAAAAATGGTTTTAACTTCGAGCTCTGTCTTGTTTATGCATTAGTTTTATAAACCTATAATTTATGGTTCTGTGTAATTAAAGTCCTTCCTACTTCGACTATTAATATAAATCAATATTTGTTAAAGCTTTCTCTTGTAATTAATAAAGTAAATGTGTAGATTGTAAGCTCATTCTTAAGATAAAAATTTATATGTTTATACTTATTAATTAGGTTAGAATACTAGGGTTACTGTAAAAGGACCCTTATATAATTATATTCTTAAATTTATCAGTTGTGTTGGTTTCTGTTTACCTATTTTACATTGTTACAATAGTATTAATATTGTTTATCCTGTTTAATTATTTTCTTTTCTTTTAAATAAAAGAGTTTATACAAATACTGCAAGTTCTTGTGATAAGACTGTACCCAGTCTAGTGCATACTTTAGTATTCTAGTTTTTAATTTTAAATTTGTTTATTCTGTTTAAAAGAATACTTTTACAAAAAAATGAAATTAGAATTAGGGTTTGACCCTCAGGTTAAACCTACACAGATTTAGAGCTTGTTTGGAAAATAATTATTTTTAAATAGGTAAATTCTTAACTTTATTCTATTTACTATTTACATTTAAATTTTCATTTGTTTACTGCTCTGTTAATTAGTAAAGACTCAGAGATATGTAATGTTTAAAACATTAACTCTGAACTTTGATTATTTCTTCATTAATAGTATTTGTAACATAATCCTATTCTAGTATATAATAGATAATAGTTTAAGCTAAAAGATATAAGTGTGGTTAAACCCTTGTTTTAGATACTTACTGTATCTCCTATAATTTTTATTGTATCAGTATAAATCTTTACTATAACTCTATTTTAGTACTGCTATTTCTTTTACATAGATAAGCTCGTTAAAACAATAAACATAATACCCATAACACTGTTCCTTTTAATAGTAACTTACATACTGAAATAAATTACTCTGTTATCTACAAAATGTAGAACCCTATCTTTTATATTCAATCTCATCATTTTCTTTCATCTACTAAAGATATTCTAACTGTGTTGGAGTAAGGCCTGGTTTTCCAGGTGTGGAAAAAGCACAGTCTAGAAATTATTTCCATTCTAACACATTACTTTTCAAATTCATTTCTTCGATAATCTAAAAAGACTACTAAATTCTAACATTTTACAAATTGAATATTTAACATTCATATAACAGTCAGACTCAAATTTATCTATCTAGCACAGTAAAACAAAATAATGTAGAACCTTTTTAAGACAGACAACAACAGCATTAGGAGGTCGTTCCTCCCTACCAATATCCTAGAGAGCGCTCAAACAACGCTTCCTCAGGACCCCCTAGCATGTTCCTAGTCATCTTGGCTGAGAACTGGTGGAGAATGCAAACAGTAGACTAGTCCAATTTCTCAGTAAAAATATTCTGCTCTCAGCAGTATGATCTTCAGCCCAAAATCTACAACTAGATCAATCAACAGTTAACCCCTCAAACATTTTCCAAACTCCCTTCCGTTGAATTTCTCTGCAGTACATTCATTCAACCTGAATGATCACTTCTCTAGAATGAGCAGCCTTATCTCTCTTCAATGGGAATTTTTATAAAGATTTCCTAGGTCTTTTGGTCAGTTTTCATTAATTCAGCCACCTGCTCTGATTCCACTTTCTTGGGGAATCATGACCCCAAATGTAGGGAGGTTGCTACCTGCAACAGTTGGAAGTGGTTTGAGAATGCTGCCACATGTTAGTTTTCTCTCCACCCAGGCTCCTCCACCAATTTGACCAGTAAACACTCTTTTAACATCTCTCCTAAGCTGTTGTCTCCTCCTTTATTTATTTATAAATAAAATATCCAGAATTACATTAAATATCCTTGATTCTGCTGAGTCATCAATTACAATTTAGCATAAAATTGAACATATTGTTCTCAAATAATATAAAATTATTTTTGCAAAATTGGGGCATGTGACATACACACCCCCTTAAAGTATAACATCGTCCTCAATGTTATTTATTCTTTGTCCTCAAAATTCCCCTGGAACAGAATCTGATATGCATCCTGCATATTGCTTTCCAATTCCCAGGTGGCTTCCTCTGGACTAAGGTGCTTCTATCGCACCTTCACCTGACCAATGGTGCAGTTCCAAAGTGTGATCTCCCTCCGTCCGAGGATACAATCCGGTTCCACCAGAAAATATCCTCCTGGATCCACCTATACATCATTCCAATTAACAACATGAGTAGCATCATGAACACATTTCTTTAATACAGAAATGTGAAAAACATTATGTACTCTTAAATTCGGTGGTAATGCTAATTGATAAGCTACTTGTCCAATCCTGGACAATATTTCAAATGGACCACAGTAACGAGGTGCTAGTTTTGCACAACTACTCAATCTCAAAGAGCTCTTTTTGGGCCTCACCTTGATGAACACATGTTCACCTACCTCAAACTCCTTTGGAGTTTTTTTAAGGTCTGTTTGACTTTTCTGTCGATCCTGCGTAATTTTCATATTACCTTGTACCTGCTTTACAATTTCTTCCATTTCTTTTAATATTTAAGGACCTAATACTAATGTATCCACTGGATTACTCCAAGAGATAGGAGTATTACATTTCCTTCCATACAATATTTTGAAATGACTGAATCTGGCTGACGCTTGATAATTATTATTATAAGCAAATTCTACCAAATGCAAATAATCCTCCCATTTACCTGGCTGGTCTTTCACATACATTCTAAGTAAATCTTCCAGTACTTGGTTTACTCTTTCAGTATATCCATCGGTTTGAGGATGGAATGAAGTACTAAAATTTAGTGTAGTGTTTAATCCTTTAAACAGACATTTCCAAAAGTTACTTGTAAATTTAGGATCTCTATCTGAGATTAAACTTTTGGTATTCCATGCAGTCGAAAAATTTGTTTTAGAAATATTTGAGCTATGTTTGCAGCTTTATACATAGTTTTAACAGGTATAAAGTGGGCTGCTTTACTTAATTTATCGACCACTACCAAGATAGAATCATTTAAATTCTGATTTTTAAGCAGTCCAGTAACAAAATCGAGATTAATTATCTCCCAATTCCAGCTAGGAATGGGCAACGGCTGAAGTAATCCAGTTGGGTGTTGATCTTCTTTTCACCTGCTGACATCCAAAACACCTAGCAATATATTCTGCTAGTTCAGTCTTCATGTTTGGCCGAAAATATTCTTTTCTTAACATAGTTATAGTCTTTTGATAGCCTAGATGACCTAAGTATGGAGCTTTATGGATTTCATCTAAAATTAATAACCTAACTTTAGGTACATTGGGTACATACATTCTATCTTTATGCAATAAAAATCCTTTTGCATTCAAACTGTACCCTTTACTTAAGCTTTCTGTTGGATTTTCTTTCGTTTTAGCTGGTAAGTTTTGGTAAATTTCATCTTGTTTTATTCCCGCTTTAAGCTGTTAATCCAGATCTATTGTATAAGTGCTGATAACTATTGTGAAGTTCAGCCTTGCATTCCTACTTAATGTGTCAGCAACTTTATTTTCTTTACCTTTAATGTGTTGAATTTCAAAATCATACTCACTAAGAAAAGCTAGCCACCTAGCTTGTCTGGCATTTAGATTAGGCTGATCTAACAGATATTTTAGTCCTTTATTATCAGTCATTAGAATAAATTTTCTACCAATTAGGTGATGATGCCACATCTTTAGAGCATGTATAACAATAACTAATTCCAAATCATAAGTTGCATAATTATTTTCATGAATTTTTAATTTCCTAAACTCATAGGAAATAACATGCCCTTCTTTAGTCAGAACACTGCCTAAACCATCATTGTAGGCGTCAGTGCACACTACAAATTCTTTATTTGGATCAGCTATTCTTAAAATAGGTGTGCTGGTTAATAAAGTTTTTAACTTTTTAAAGCTATCCTCGCATTTCTGGTTCCAATCAAATTTCTTTCCTTTCTTCTGCAAATAAGTTATCGGATTCGCGTTTCTCGAAAAACCTTCAATGAACCTCCAGTAATAATCGGTAATTCCCATGAAGGATCGAACATCAGTTACATCCTTAGGAACTGGCCAATATTCGATCGCCTTTATATTTTTGGGATCTACCAAAATCCCTTCCTTAGTCACCACATGACCTAAGTACTGAATTTTATCCTTAAATAAATCGCATTTACTAAACTTTGCAAAGAGTTGATGATCTCGTAACTCTTGGAAAACAATTTTTAAATGTTCTTTATGTTCTTCTTCCATATTTGAATAGATTAATATGTCGCCGATAAACATGACCACAAACTTATCTAGATACTTATGCATAATGTTGTTCATTAAACACATAAAAACAACTGGAGCATTAGTAAGCCCAAATGGCATGACGACAAAATCGTAATGGCCATATCGAGTTCTAAAAGTTGTTTTAAAGATGTCTTCATCTTTAATCCTAACTTGATGATATCCAGTCCTTAAATCAATTTTCGAAAACACCGTGGCTCCACGTAGTTGATCAAACAGATCATCTATGTAAGGAAACGGGTATCGATTTTTAATAGTCATCTTATTCAACTGATGGTAATCTATGCAAAGTCGCATGGTTCTGTCCTTTTTCTTAACGAAGATGACAGGTGCCCCCCACAGAGACACACTAGGTCGAATATACTTTTTGTCAATAAGTTCTTTTAATTGTGACTTTAGTTCATTAAGTTCTAGTATGTTCATTTGATAAGGGGCCTTTGAGCTAGGTACTGCACCGGGTACCATCTCAATGGTAAAATCTAGTTCCCTTTTCGGAGGTAGTCCTGAAATTTCTTCTGAAAATACATCAACATATTCTCTTAAAACTGGTATGTCTTCCAATTTTAATTTTCCTATCTTATTTAGATTCTCCTCATCAGTTATTGTTACTGCATAAAATTTACAACCCTTCCTAACAGCCCTCTTAAGCTGCAGAGTAGAAATCTGCCTTATGGTACTTTTTCTAGGGATTCCCTTTACACTTAATATTGGTTTTCCATCATTATTTATACACATAAAGGTTTTATCATAACAATTTAAAATTACCCTATGTTGTTCTAACCAATCCATACCGATTAGTAAGTCATAAGAACCAAGAGGTAATACATTAAGCTTTACAATAGTTTCAAATTGATCCATAACTACTGCACATTCTTTTACAAAACAAGTTACCTTCATTTTCACACCAGTGGCTAACTGAACCAACCAAGAATTTTCAAAATTTTCAATAGGAAACTTACATTTTTCTACCATTTTAGGTGAAATATAACTAAGACTAGCTCCTAGATCAATTAAAATAGCTATAGGGGTTTGGTTTATCGTACCTTCTACTTCCACCATGGAAGTTTGGTATTCTGCTTTTTGATTCTCCAAGGCTGCATTGATTCTGGGCATTGTCCTTGCTAAATCTTTCACAGTCATTTCCTCCTGTATGGTATGAATATTACTAACAGTCTTTTTCCAATTAGGACAGACTGAGGCATAATGTGGGCCATTACACTCCCAGCACTTTATAGGTTCTTTGCGTTCAAAATTCTTTGTGTAATTACCATGGCTATTAGCAGATTCTTTACCCTTTGAATTGTTCTGATTGCTTGGTGAATTATTCTTATTCTCTTGGAAATTCTTGTTAGCAAAATTTCTAGCCTTATTGTTTTTAGAATTTTGGTTGGACACAAATTCTTTCTTCTTTTGATCATAATGGTTATTGTTCATCTTGGCCTTCCAATTGGCCATGTTCTCTTTATTTCGATTCTGTTCATAACAGAAATTGGCTTTCCTCATAGCTTCTTCCAGAGTTTTTGGATTGTCATACTCAATCCTATCCTTGATATGATAAGGTAGATAGCTGAGGAATCGGTGTACCTTTGGTTTTTCATCTACAAGGTATGGTACATACCTAAGCAGACTTAAAAACTTGTTGTTCAAATATTTCATGGTCATTGAACCTAGTTTAAGCTCATAGAATTCTTTTGCTCTCTTTTCATAGTATTGCTCAGACAAAAATTTATTTTTAAAGTACCTCTTGAAGGTACTCCAATTTACGTTCTTCTCTTTTATTCCCTTCACTCTTTTCAAGTCTTGCCACCAAATATCAGCCTTTCTTAAAAGATTGTAGATAGCCATTCTAGCATTTAATTGGTTAAAATAGTTATAAATCTGGAAGTAATTCTTCATCCCAGATAACCAGTATTCCTCTTCCTCCCAATTCTTAGTCTCTCCATTGAATGTTGATGGTTTAATCTTTTTAAACTCTCCAGAAATTTCCTCATAGGGTTTATATTTTCTCTTTTTAGTATAATGATTGTCATCACGACTATCACTAGTGGAATGAAAATTACGTTGATCACCAAATACCTCTGAAGATGAGCTGCTTTCAATTTTAGTCTGTTTATTCTTTTTATATTTATGTTGATGACTTCTATCATCTGAATCAGCGCTTTTACCCCTACCCTCGGTTTGAAATCTTTCTGTTAGGATCTGATTCAGCTCCTCCTAAGCCCTCAGAATCCTTTCATTCTCTCATTTAACAGATTATAAATATTGTTCTTCAACATAGCTTGAATTTATGGTTATCATTGAAATGATACGTTATTGACTTTGTATATTACATTGTCATTATAGTTATTGTTTAAATTATTGACAATAATTTGTTGTACCGACAATGCAATGACAACTATATCATTCGACCCATTGTGGATGGAATAATTTGGTGGGCATGTGGAACGTCCACCACCATGCAATGCATAACTTAAAAACTCACAATGCAACCCTAACTCTCATTCTTCGTCGAGGGTTTTGGTCTTTGCACTATCTCGTTCACAGCGGCCATGAGGGCTTGCTTGTGCTCGTCTCTAGATCCATCTTGTGTGTAATGAAGCATTGCCACTCTAGTGTGAGATTGGAGAGATACACAATTCGCATTTGATTTCTCTCTACATGCATTGCGTTGTTGTGAATGTAGTTGTTCTCTGTCAGTAATTTTTAGTGTCGATTTCTAGCATGGAAATTGCCAAAGCTTTAATCCTGCTCCAGTCGTCGGTGTAGTATGTGTTTTGAACCCTGCTGCCTTTGCCATCAGTGAGCATGAGGGTTTGATCTTCTAGTTGTTGTTCGTGGTGCGGGTTCAATTCCTCCTTGGCTTCCAAATATTTCTCTTTCAGGTAAATAATTTTCCTTACAAATTTTATAATTTTTAAATTACAGTTGTAGTTATATAACCCAGTTTCTAATTAAGATTGTTGGTAATTTCTTGTAGGTTACAGTTCGCCCTTACGCTTGGAAGAACCCTCTCCATGTTTGGATTGACAACAATACCTACGAGTAAGCCCCAGTTACAATGTGGCAACTTCCTGCTTGTAAAGATTAGGGAAAAGGGTTTCAGTTGGAGAAGAAATACGACCTCGGTTCCTTCGGTGTTTTAAAATGATTAGCTCAGTTGTTATTTGGTATTTTTAGTTGTTAAACCATCACTTATAGCAGGGTAACTCCGGCCTCGATGTCGTGACTTGTATTTCACTGTTTTTGACTTAATGACAGGTTAACAGCCTTGTGGCTAATTAATGACATACTCGATTCTTATTATGTGGAGGTTCTCCTGTATTCATGGTTTTAATGGTCCTCTGTTTCGAATACTCTAATAAAATATGCATTCCCTTATAAATGTTATTACAGTAATGAAGTTTTTATAAGTTGTTTGTTAGTTTTATCTTTCAAACCCTCTCCACGATGCTGGGTACACCAGCCCTGAACTGGGTGAAGTAAATTTCTTATTTCTTAATCCTTTCATCCTGACAAAGTAATACATTTGATTTAAAAAGGGTTTTAACTTCGAGCTCTGTCTTGTTTATGTATTAGTTTTATAAACCTGTAATTTATGGCTCTGTGTAATTAAAGTCCTTCCTACTTCGACTGTTAATTTATATAAATATGTGTTAAAGCTTTCTCTTGTAATTACTAAAGTAAATGTGTAGACTGTAAGCTCAGTATTAAGATAAAAATTTATATGTTTATACTTATTAATTAGGTTAGAATATTAGGGTTACTGTAAAAGGACCCTTATATAATTATATTCTTAAATTTATCAATTGTGTTGGCTTATGCTTACCTATTTTACATTGTTACAATAGTATTCATATTGTTTATCCTATTTAATTATTTTATTTTCTTTTAAATAAAAGAGTTTATACAAATACTGCAAGTTCTTGTGATAAGACTGTACCCAGTCTAGTGCATACTTTAGTATTCTAGTTTTTAATTTTAAATTTGTTTATTCTATTTAAAAGAATACTTTTACAAAAAAATGAAAGTAGAATTAGGGTTTGACCCTCAGGTTAAACCTACACAGATTTAGAGCTTGTTTGGAAAATAATTATTCGTAAATAGGTAAATTCTTAACTTTTTTCTATTTACTGTTTACATTTAAATTTTCATTTGTTTACTACTCTGTTAATTAGTAAAGATTCAGAAATATGTAATGTTTAAAACATTAACTCTGAAATTTGATTATTTCTTCATTAATAGTATTTGTAACATAATCATATTCTAGTATATAATAGATAATAGTTTAAGCTAAAAGATATAAGTGTAGTTAAACCCTTGTTTTAGATACTTAGTGTATCTCCTATAATTTTTATTGTATCAGTATAAATCTTTACTATAAATTTATTTTATTACTTCTATTTCTTTTAGATAGATAAGCTCGTTAAAATAATAAACATAATACCCAGAACACTGTTCCTTTTAATAATAACTTACATACTGAAATAAATTACTCTGCTATCTACAAAATGCAGAACCCTATCTTTTATATTCAATCTCTTAGCATTTTCTTTCATCTACTTAAGATATTCTAACTATGCTGGAGTACGGCCTGGTTTTCCAGGTGTGGAAAAAACACAGTCTAGAAATTATTTCCATTCTAACACATTACTTTTCAAATTCATTTTCTCAATAATCTAAAAAGACTACTAAATTCTAACATTTTACAAACTGAATATTTAACATTCATATAACAGTCAGACTCAGATTTATCTATCTAGCATAGAAAAACAAAATAATGTAGAACCTGTTTAGGACAGATAACAACAACATTAGGAGGACGTTCCTCCCTACCAATCTCCTGGAGAGTACTCAAACAACACTTCCTCGGGACCCCCAAGCCTGTTCCTGGTCTTCTTGGCTGAGAACTGGTGGAGAATGCAAACAGTAGACTAGTCCAATTTCTCAGTAAAAATACTCTGCTCTAAGCAGTATGATCTTCAGCCCAAAATCTGCAACTAGATCAATCAGCAGTTAACCCCTCAAAAATTTTCCAAACTCCCTTCCATTGAATTTCTCTAAAGTACATTCATTCAACCTGAATGATCACCTCTGTAGAATGAGCAGCCTCAACTCTCTTCAATTGGAATTTTTATAAAGGTTTCCTAGGTGTTTTGGGTCAGTTTTCATTAATTGAGCCACCTACTCTGATTCCCCTTTCTTGGGGAATAATGACCCCAAATGTAGGGAGGTTGCCACCTGCAACAGTTGGAAGTGGTTTGAGGATGCTGCCACATGTAAGTTTGCTCTCCACCCAGTCTCCTCCACCAATTTGACCAGTAAACACTCTTTTAACAGATCTCCTAAGCTTTTGTCTCCTCCTTTATTTATTTATAAATAAAATATTCAGAATTACATTAAATATCCTTGACTCTGGTGAGTCATAGATTACAACTTAGCATAAAATTTAACATATTGTCCTCAAATAACATCAAATAATATAAAATTATTTTTGCAAAATTGGGGCATGTGATAGAATATATCCATGTAGGATTACCATCTTTAGTTTCTGTACTGGAATAATGTGTGTTAAATACCTCGACACAATTAGCAATCTCTAAAGTGGATAACATGATAATCAATTAAAATAATAAGCTAATGTCATTAGAAGGATCAAATTCACTCAAGAAATAGAGGGATTCACCTACCCATCATTCTCAAGAGTGAAATGTGTAATTAAATTTTTTCATTAGAGAGATCAAATCGACTCAGGAATTAGAGGAATTCGCCTACCAATTATTTCTCAAGAGTGAAATGTGTAATTGTTTTTTTTTTCAATGTCTATGTAGGAATTAGAGGGATCATATCCACTAAAGAATTAGAGGGATTCACCTACCAATCATTCTCAAGAGTGAAATGTGCAATTAATTTTTTCAATGTCTATAGATTCGTTCATTGGGACGTGAACAATGAGATGATTCATTTTTCATTTTTTGAGGACAAGTTAGGACCCAGCGCATCCGCTAATTTCTTTCAACTCGCTCAGCAATTGGATCCATGCAACCCCATGTTCATGAATGACTACAATACAATCAAGAACTGCAACGACCTGAAGGCCATACCCGATTCCTATCTGAAGAAGCTCAGTGACATAAGTCAGCCATTGCTCATTGAAGGAATAGGGTTGCAATCCCATTTTTCATAACCCAATATACCATTCATGCGCATTGTACTGGACAAATTGGGCTCTATGAGTTTACCAATATGGCTTACATAAGTCAATATTACAAATACATTCAACCAAACCAAACAAATAAGTAAGTTTTGGGTATTTTACTAGTTTCAATTGATGTTGCCATGCATTTCAATACCAATTTGTGTTTGACTTGCAACTTCTGATTTAAATTCTTATAAAGAGATATTGATTTAATAGAATACCATGCATAATTATGGAGAAGCATCCTTTAATTTCTACAAGGAGTTTTTTATTCATAATCTATGATCAATTAGAACTTAAAACCACCATGGGCTGATGAAGTTTAATGTAATAGGGTGAGTACTTGAAAAAGGTATTGCGTGAATCATTTTCTCACCTGACCGTGAAGGGTATCGTTCTGTGGTCGGCATTGCATCCCTATGGATGTTACAGGATGTGTCTCATAGACAATGATTTCAGCAATCTTCCAACATGAGATGTGGTGGACAAATTACTGGAAGAATGGTGTACCATGGGCATTACTAGATTCAATGATGAGAATGGGACCTTCAACTTCTCAGGATTTTTTGGGGAGTATATGGTCACTGTAACACATCCCAACATTACTAGTACTGCTTCTTTCAAAGTCTCCATGGAAGGAGCTCTTGTAGACCAACCACAACATATAAATCTTCTTGTCTAACCATTTTAGTGAAGTTGAAGTTTAACTTGTGTTTTTTTTTGTGGGTATGATTTTTGAAAAGTTTTTCTACCTCGTATTTTTTTCTTTTTTTCAAAGAAATCACAATTTTATATTGATAGAAATCATAATTTTATATCGATAAAAACTTTTGCAGTGGTTTATAAGTTTATCTAAGAAAAAAAACATAAGGAAAACTAAAAGTTTACAAAGATTATGTTAAAAACTCACACATATTATCTCAATTTCTTCAGTAGTGTAATAAAAATAAAATAGAAAAAGTATCCCAGACATCATACTTCGCAAAAAATTAACCATATGACCATAAAAGTCCTAATAAATTTTAAGAGAACCAAAAATCAATTTATTCTAAATATAAACAAACTCTCAATGAAACCTGGTGTATAATACACTCATCCATAATAATAAAAAGATATGTAATAACTTCATAAAATCAAAAAATTTGGAAATTGTCTCTATAATTTGGCCATGCTTTGATGTTCGTGCTCTGATTGAAATTATTGTCTGTATAATCCACCGCCCACTTTCGGAATTGAACAATAAATAAGGTATGACTATGAGGTTGAGAAGCAAGGATTTCCGTTATAAACTGATGGTTGTAGAGGCATAACTACCCTAAGAGCTGTGGGAGCGATGATTTCCCTGAGAATTATGGATGTAGGAATGTTGGCTCATAGATTTGCTCAAGTACCGAAGCTATTGATCGATGAACTATCCTATCATGGCAGCAGGTGCGGAGCCCAGAAAAACAAAAAAGAGTGAACATACTGAACAGACAAAAAGTGTGAAATTTTTATTTTTTCAATGATCTGATTGGAAATATGTATTTGCGTAGGATCGAGACAATGAACATTAAAAAAGCTACACGGAGGGGAGATGGGAAGTTGCAAGTTGGAGGAGGTTGCAGGTGGAGGGTGGCTAAGGAGGCGGAGGGGAGGTCATTTATTTATATAGTCATTGATTTCTAAAGTCATCGATTTCTAAAGTGTTTTTCAAAATAAACTTCATTTTAATTTTAATTAATGGCCGACAAAATACAACATTTACATCATAATCGACAAGTAAAAAGTTTGTCGATATTATTTTAATTATCCGCCAAAATAAATGTCGGCCAGAAAAACAACCTAATATGGGGAAGATGTTGTAATGTATTGCCTAACAAAACAATAAAAATTTAAAAATTTAATTACCAGCAAAAAAAAAATGTGGTTCAGAACAAAAAAAAACAAAATATGGGGGAGATGTTGTAATGTTCCTACCTAACAAAATAATAAAAACTAAAAAATTGAATTATCCTAAAAAATATTTGGCCTTGCACATGATTTTAAAACCATGTGAAATGCCTCCTAAACAACCCATGGTTTTATTGTACATGGTTTAGGAGGGCCGTGCAAATGGTTTTAAAACCATGTGTTTTTATCATTTGATCATTTCCTGTATTGTATTGTACTGGTTGTATTAAGAGAAGTCATATGTTTTTAGAGCAGGTTGACAATATCCAGACTTAAGGGTTATTAAACAGTATATGGAAGTGTTAAAACATTGAAGTTTGGTCAGAAATTTTGAATATATATAGTCAAATTTCTACCATTAGTGTTATTAAATAGACTTATGGAAATTTATGCTAGTTATTTCTTATGGGGATGTGATCAAAGAAAATAATGTGGCCTTAAATTTTTGTGTGCTCATTGATCACTATTTCTATGTGAAGGATTTTGGGTACTGATCATCATCTCTATGTAAAGGGATCCTTAGAGGACTATGTAAGTCTTTTGGATGCAATCAAGAAAGTGGATGTGGTTATCTCAGCTGTTGGGGGTTTCTAGTTGATGAGTCAACTGAACATTATCAAGGCCATTAAAGAGGTTGGAACCATCAAGGTATTGTACATATAGAATAACATTGTTGCCGGGGTTTGAATATATCAGATTATTCAATCAATTCACTGAGTATTTTACAATGTTAACTTTCACAACTATCAATGGTGATGATATTGACAGAGATTTTTGCCAGCTAAGTTCGCGTTTGAATACAATAAAATATATGATCCAGAGATGCCTGTAATGACCATTGTTGAGGATAGTTTGAAAATTCATAGAGCTATTGAGGCAGAAGGGATCCCTTACACCTATATAATCAACAACTATTTTGCATGGTATTTTGTGCCAAGTTTGGGTTATCTGGGCTCTATTCCCCCTCCTCCAAGGGATAAAATTGTGATATATGGCGATGGGAATTACAAAGGTTTAGTATGAACTTTAGACTGCTATAATTTTTACTTTAATCTCTCTTCTACTGCTCATTAACAATGTTTAATGAATATGCAATGCAATGCAACTACATTTTCGAAGGACGAAGACATTGGGACAATCACAATCAAGTCAGTGGATGATCCAAGAACTCTCAACAAGTCCCTGCATTTCATGTTTCCTGCCAATACTATGTCTGTGAATGAGCTTGTGGGTCTATGGGAGAAGATGATTGGCAAGACTCTGGAGAAGCTCTATGTACCAGAGGAAGGGTTGAAGAAAGAAAATGCAGGTTGGGAGACTGAACCACTTTCACTCTTTAACTGGAATTTACAGTTTTGGAGTTTTATCCATTGTTGCCTATTGGCTTTGCTTCATGTGTATTGAGTCTAGTCAGTTGCTTTTTAAGTGAGTACTATTATGTTGATTATTGATCACTTTAAACTAACAAGTAACTGACTTCTTGTGAAACACTGTCTGTGGTGGGTGATGCAGAGGCACCATCCAAGAAAGCTAAGCTTTACTTGGCTTGTGCTCACTGTATTTTTCTAAGAGGTGATTTAAGAAATATTGAAATTGGACCTCATGGCGTGGAGGCTAGTCAGCTGTACCCAGATGTGAAATACACTATTGTTGAAGAGTACCTTAGCCAATATGTTTAATTCACATTGCCTTAGCTAGTGTTTATTCCACATTGGCAGGTTTAATCCACATTGGCAGGACAATAAGAGGAGGATAATCATCGAGTTTAGATAATCATGTTTGCATGTTTGGTTAAATTAGTTAGACACAAAGGACTAATGGTAGGAACCATTGATGAGACCTTATGGCTAACCCGATAAAGACTCGGGTTTAATTTCCTGTGTAGGTTTGTAGTACTTCTTGAGACACTGTTGTAGTTTTAAAATCCTTATATTGGCATAGTAACAGTTTTACTGTACTGTTAATAAATTCAAATATTTTACAAAAACGTTTGGCATCTCTTCAAATCTGGATTTCATTTTTCACTAACATAGTGAAAACCCATATGAAAATTCGTTTCTACCACTAAAAGTGAGAAAACACCATTAAAAAATATTTTTTAAAATAGTTGTCAGATATATGAACCCTAGTTGGGTATGTCCTATTTCCTAAATAAAATTATATATTAATTATCTCTACTCACAGAATTAATTTTTATCTTAAGGGTGCACAAAGAACTCATGTTCTTAATTGATTATGTTGGAAGGCATTTATCTATATAATCATGTTGTCCAAGGAGAACTAACTGTCGTATAATCAAATTGTGCAAAGAGAACTAACTTTCGTAATTGATTTTGTTGGAATGTATTTATCTATATAATCATGTTTATGGAATGGAGGTACTTAGACTAGTATGACCATTTGTCAACCATAAAAGAGCTTAAGAACTAGAGCATTCCATTTAGATGATCAAGACACGAGCATAGATCTATCTAAAAGGGGATCTACCAGGAGTCCAGAAGTGCAAACTCTTTTTTAGAATTAATGTATCTAATTTGTGTTGTTTTATATATATGCATTTATAAATAATATAAATTTAATTTGAGGGACATGTGTCAACTCTAGGATGAGCATAGAAGGAGTTAAACATCTCTCCCTTAATGGGTAACTCCATCTCTTCCCTAATGGGTTGTAGAATGTGCCTCTTTGGCGCAATAATCTAAATGGTTACATAAAGATAATGTGAATGAGATGTGGCAAGGATGTTTGTAACACTTGTAAACTAAATTGAAAAAAAGGTCAAGGGTCCATAAGGTGAAAAGATTTTTATTTTTAAATCTCTACCATTAATTGCCATAATATTTATCAACTAACATAGATCTATCTTAATTTTGTTCCTTCTAAGCACCAAGAACTCTACAACTTTGCATTTCAGTTTCTTTTTTATCCTCTCTATGGTTACTAGAGCTAAGGCTATAGCAAAAAAGTGGGGAATGCACATAGTAGTTGTATGGCTTAATGAATATGAAGAGAAGGGGGGATACCACAATAGTAACACCTAATGGGAGAGAAGAACATGGGTATGGTTGAATTTGGTCATCGGCTTAAAATTATTCGATTCAATGATTGTGTTGCCCATATTTTATGAGCAAACCCACATAATTCCAAAGATTTTCTACTCAACATATCATAGCGGTTAATTTTAAAAGGAAACAATAATATTTGGCCTTATTGAATTTAGATGATATGGACCATGATAAATGATCCAGGTGCCCATCCAAGGCCACATCAAAATGGTTATAATCATGGTAGTTTTTTTATTGTGATTTTTTTATGGATTTCTAGGGCTTTCCCATGCACATTTTGAGTTAGTTATGTCCATCAATCAATGATTGATCTCAATCTACTAATGTTCTTTCTAACAAGCTAATGAATACCCAAAATAGAGCATCTAGCCAAAAGTTATGATCCTAACAATGCTCCCTTTCTTTTTAAACAGACAATATTTATTTAGCTCATTGATTCCACCAAACCCTAATCATTTTAGGGTTCATGATTTGAAAAAGGGATCAGAAGAAAATAGAATTGGCTAAGGTACATAAATGAAATTTTTTCAAATTCAAGCTCTTCATTTGACTAAGGTTGGGTAATTATTTTATTAGGAGAAATATCCTTCATTCTAGGAGAAATACTCTTGGTCATGAGTTGGAAATATTTGGAGTGAGGGAAATCACCACCATTAAGATAAAGTCCCAATTGTTGAAGTGAATGATTGATTGCACCCTTTTGTTTAAGGACTGATCTTAGTTAAGTGCACAAACAATGAGATAAATGTCTTTTGAATGAACACAAATTGTAGTCTTAAGAAATAAGTTAGATTGCATTGTTCAAGGTGAAGGTAAATCACACCAATATAATTGAACGATATTGCATCCATTTTAGATGAAGGGAATCACAACCATCTCAATGAGGGTGATCATGTGGCGTAGAGTTATGTGCATGTGCACATTTCATGAATAATTTATGCTTAAAAAATATCTCAATGATATGTTTCCCTTAATCCCTATTACTTAACCATTTTGCATGTGTATTTGTAATCAATGGTGTGGGGTACAAGTCATGTAATGTCCCTACTTGGAATTTTGGAGAAAATTACAAGTTGGGCAAATTCAAGCTTAACTAGTCATGACTCTAATGGGTTCCAACTTTCACCAAATGGTTCCGAATTTCAAAGGACATGGTATGGTGAGTCTTAAAACATCCCAAGGTGTTTTATGTACACTTTTTTATCTTACTTTAGACCTCTGCAACATTTTTTGGCGTTAAGGAGAAACAATGCAAATTTACTAGGAAAATGTGGTCAACTAGTCCTTCTTGGTTTGGTTCCAAACACCACCGGACCTTTCCAAAATTATTATGGAGGTATACTATGAGATTTAACACATAATAACTGGCCTCATACACTCAATGGTCGAATCATAAATTAATTTTGACATGTTACTCAAGTTTGCACAACTTTGGCCAATTTCTAGCTTTAGACTAATGAAACCCAAGTTGACCCAAATGCACCCAAATGACTTCGAATTCTGTATGGAAGAGCTTGAGGGGTATTATGAAATAATAATGCATAATATTAATTCCCATACACTTTCCAATTTCTTCTACAACTTTCTTTTGGACATAGGGAAAGAAGGACAAAAACACTAGGAAATTGATGTTAAAACCCCCAAGGGTAGATGACACTTTTGGCTCTCCAAATGCACAGTACGAAACTCCAAAATTAGGGAGAAGAGTATGGGGATGAATATAAAACATCATGGGGTATTATCTCTGTAAACTGATTATAAAGTGAAACATTCGCAGGACCACTTTCAGGGAAATTGCTTATGAGGAAATTGCATAACTAACTCGATTTTGGCATATGAAAGGTAGAGTTAAATATTCAAATCAGGATGTGAAATATAGAGACCATATAAATAATACAAATTTTTTCCCCAATAGTATTAAACATCAATGAAATCCCTTCATACAATTCTGGTATACCACTTTCAATATGAGAATTAAATACACGAAAAACTAGTGATTTAATAACATGGAATTGCAAGCGTTTCACATAGGGATTTTTTGGATTTCAAGACACAGAATATGGAAATGAAATTACAGAGTAATACATCATATATGGCTATCACAACATCATAAAACTCATAGAATATCCATCATACAAATATCATATAAAACTACTTCAAGATTGAAGCCAAATTCATGAAAAGTGGTTATTCAATAGCATGGGAATGCAAGCCTTTCATACATATATTTATGATATTTCGTCTTATATAAAATATGGACATTACAGATCCATACATAATATATCAAATTTTTGGCATCAAATATAATCAGCAAAGCATAAGCACCACTCCAACAAGTGTGCCCTCAACATGAGAGTGTGGGGGAATGTAGAAGAAGGAGAATAAGGAGATACGATGTTGTGTGGGAGCTCTCCCGTTCCCTAAGCTCGCTTCTGAAGGAAGAATCTAGGAATTTTTGGGGAATCATGCTTCGTAAATGCTCCTATATGGGAGCGTTTTCAGAAAGCTAGCTTTTAGGCAAAAAAAATGCTCCTACCTTTTTCTCCAAGTTTTCTTTAAAAAACTAAAATTTTAAGTGATGGGTGTGGGGTAACTAAACCTAGGTCCATACTAATGCTATGTAAATGAGGCAAAGCCTAATATAATAACAAAAAAACTAAAATTAGTAATCATTAGTAGCATTAAATGGTAATATTAAATTATTAAAGTAAAAGGATAGGCAATGAAAGATAAGGAGAATGCCAACTTTTACTTAAATTTTTAACGTTACCATTAATTGTTTCAGGATGTTTGAGAGTGGTTCCAACCTCATCGTACTTCAAATGCAAAAAGAAGAATTTTTTATCCCATTCAAAATTCAACAGGGTTAATAGTTTTTAGGATTTCAGGATTGCAATGTTTCCACTGGATTCTATCATGTAGGAGGGTATGGGATTTCCATTTAATCAAACACATCAACCCCTCTATGTATATAGATGTTGGTGGTGTTGATTGTTCAGAATGATGCTGGTGGCCTCAAAAATAGTTTTTGAATAATCCCTATTTTATAACCTGTTTACTGATGTACATAGGTTCAGATATGGATTGCACTCGGAGCTATTTTGGTTGTATGCACTCTTACTTTCTATATACATGAGAGACTTTGCATATTTTTGTATAATGGTTTGAATTTTTTTGGATGCACATGATTTTGTTGACATATGCATCAAAATATATAAAAATATATATTATATAAAAAAAACGATCTCACCCCATAAGCTTTTGAAAATTTCACTTTTCGCTTTGCCCCGCTTCTCGCTTTCACTCCCACTCCCAAGTAATCTTGGGGAAATAAATGAGAAATAAAATTGTATGGACCTTCAACCTGAAAATAAAACTCCTTCATTAATCTCCAATGAGAGGTATGAATGGACTCTCCATTAACCAACTTGCCAAAGGAATCCAACTCCCTCAAAATTGGTTCACAAGTAGGGAGAGTGAACACTCACTGTGAAATGGACAAGCAAAATATATCCAAAATTCCAAAGGCCAATTAACAAATGATAAAAATTCCTTCTCCTTCCTCATGGAATCCTTTTACTAACTTCATGACACCTCCTAAGGTCTAATTTCCCTCCATGGGATTACTCTGACTCATCTTAGTGGTTTAGTAACTCTCGTGACACTTGTCTTCCTCTTCATGCTCCAATTATTTCCCCAATTCGAATGATTGCCTCTAAATCCCAAATGTTCCCTCTTGGTTTCTAATTTTAGCCCTGTCATTTCATATTTTTCATAGGTATGCAATTAGGTCCGAGTTTGTCATAGTTGTCATAAAATATTTCATCATTAGTTGTCATAGAGTGCATGGAATGTCCTTCCAAGTTGCACACATTATCTTCCAGTATCTTCCTCTTCCATGGGAGTTACTCTTCTCTCATAATTCAACTTCCTTAGTTCATGATAGGACATGTGACAGCACATTACCTTCCAAGAACGTTACATTCCTCATGGGTTCGAATTTGGATGAAGGCCATGCCAAGTGTGGGGGAAATCTAGTCACCCAAAGGCTCCACAAGCTTCCAAGTGTCTTCATGAACCAATGCCATCTTATTTTCTTAGAATTTATTATTTATGGGACCCATTTTAATGTGAATATGGTAAACCAAAGTCCTTTTGGGTCCTATATCCCCCTTCTTACAACATTTATTCTTCCATCCCCACCTAGGGAACTAGTAGGTTGGTGAAACATTATTTGCAAGTAGTATTATTTGGAAATTATTTAATTGGGGACATGATATTCCTCCCCACTCAAGATTTCTTAAAATGGATTTTGAATAACCTTCTTTCCTTCCAAAACTTTTCTTCAAACCTTAGGTGCAATTTGAGTAGTAGCACTCATGTACTATAGTTGTGTGTTTCCAAAAGTAAATATATGTGGATCTTTGCATATTGATATATCCTATGAAATCACCACTAACACCAAAAGGATTGATCAAATCCATCTAAACAAAATTTGCACAAATAATCTTTGCCTCCATCTTTTGGAAACATTTTCTGAAATTTCAGCCCTTTTTGCTTCTATATAATTCTTTGAAGTTGGTACTGAGTTGCCAAACTTGAATTTCCAAGATTCCAATAAAGTTTCAAAGAGGAACCACCATTCTTGTTGTTTCTCTACTCTAATTACAATCACCTTCTCAAGTGGTGACTCAATATCCCCTATTGTTTGTTTCCCCCAAACTTGAAACCAAGCAATACCTAGATCTCATTGCTTAAATTGCACCCTTTCAAACATCATAAGTACAAAAGATGGGTCATTAAAGTACATAAATACCTCATACAATTGTACATCAAGAAGGAACCTCATCAAAGGATCATGAAAGTGCTTGTACATCCAAGTAAGTAGATCATCATGTGGCCCATACACAAAAGCATCAACTATTATATCAAATCTGCTCCAATGACATAGGTGAGGATCCCATGTCCTATAATGCTACTCCAAAAGAATGTAAGATGCATCAAAATAATAATCAACCATGTGTTATTTATGTTAGTTTTTCTTAGATCTTATTAGCTTAATTAGGATCTTTGTCTGAAATAATAACAAGTACAGCAAGATGCATAAGATATAACAGATACACAAGACACAAACATTTTCACTAGGGAAACCATAAAGGAGAAAACCCCACAAACTTTGGAAGAGAAAAAAGGGAAGAATGGATGGAGAACGTAAGAGAAATGTAATGTAATGTATATTTAATAAATGTAGAAGGTGAATTACATAATAGGTGCCCCGGTAATTTATACCGTAAGTGGGGAAGAAAGGTGACTTTTCAAGTCACCTCTTAGTTTATTTACATTAATTAACCTAGCTTAATAATTAAATTTGGCTTTTGTTACATTGCCTTTCCCTTAAGGAAGCTTTGTCCTCAAAGCTTATTTGACGACAATGACTACGTGAACTATCGCAACGTCTCTGATGTGGACATCTGTATGGGTTGTTACTGGAAGGTTTTGTCCCTGGTTCTATTTCGACTATGTGTTTAGTTTTTATGTTTGTTGGGAGTGCCATAGGTAACTCTTGAAACACCTTGTGATGTTTTCAAATTAGTTCTTGTGTCTCTGGTTGTTTGTCCATATCTCCTTCACTTGTTAGAATCTCCATTTCTCGACATTGAAGTATGTACGTTGGTGCATCTTTCCAACATAGCTTTTCCATCTGATGTGATGTAACCAGTTGTGTTGGAGGTGGTTGGAAACCATATACTTTATGTGTTTTCCCGAATGCATGGAATTCAATAAAATTTTCTTGGTGATTTGCACGTATGTACCCAAGTTTTGTAACCATTGTATTCATAATACTACGTCGATTCCTCCTAGTGGTACCGCAAAGAAATCTGATTCTAAGTTATACTTTTACATTTTTAACTTAACCTTGTGACATTTTCCCACATCGCCAATCTTCTTTCCATCTACTACCATAACCATCATGTTAGGTACTAGATGAATAAATAGGTTAAATACTTTAGCAAGGTTGACATTAACGAAGTTATGGGTGCTACCAGAGTCGATGAGAACTGTGACGTTATTATTTTTTTTATGACCTTTAATCTTCAATGTTTGTGGTTGGGAGATTTCGGTAATAGCATCTAATGAGATTTGTGGGGAGTCGTCCTCGATTCCTGGGTGGTAGTCTTGTTGGCTATTTACATTGTTCTCAATTGGTTCATTGACTTCTAGCTTTGCTTCACAAGCATATAATTTCTTTTGTAAGCATCTGTGCTTAGGATCCCATTTGTCTCCACAAAACTTACATTTTCCTTCGTTTATTCTCTGGGCCTCTAAACTTGGCTTTGTTCCTTCCCTAAGTTGAGGCGGTGTATACCTTGGATTTCCTGTGTATCTTGATTGGAGGCGGTTCTTTTTGGAGTCGTCTTGGTCGACATTTGTGTGAACGGATTTGCTTTCAATAATCCTGGCTTTACATCGTGCTTCCTCCATGGTAGAGATGTTGTGTAACTCTAGTTCATCACGGATGTGTTGTTTTAGACCGTGTATGTAGGTCTGTAGTCATTGGTCATCGGTTAACTATGGGACTCGAGTTGACAACGCTTCCCATTCACAGGTGTACTCATTGACACTGTTTTTTTGTTATAACCTTGTGATTTTGGCAAAGAATTATTTTTCTTCAACGCCTTGGAATCTTTTGATGAGGTCGTTCCTGAAGCTAACCCAATTGTAAGAACATATTCTTGCAGTATTCTTCCACCATAAGTACCAGTTGTAAGAGCTACCTTCTAGATGCATGGAAGCATATTTAATTTTCTCGTCGTCGTAATGGATGTTGTGGATGTCTAGGTATTCCTTGGCTTTGTTAATCCACGCTATGCATTGTCCTTCATTCCCGTCGTATTTGGGTAACTTGACTTTCACTCGTATTTGGCGTCCTTGTGTATATGAATTTGAGGATGACATGTTGAATAGAGGGTCTGGTTGCTCCGGTGTTTTGGGAGAGTTTGGTTGCAGGTCATTTGATATTTGTAATATGTCCAAGATGGCGGTTAAAACTGCTTGATTTTTCTTTTGGTATTCTTGTAGAGTGAGGAAGCTATTCTCTATTTGTGATGTAAATTGTGTCCACTTTGATGTCAAATTGTCACTGGTTTGTTTGATCTTTTCTTGGAGTTCCTCGTAGTTCTTGTTAATTTTCTCATTGATTTTATCGACTCGAGCATCCATCAATCTCATGATTGCAATATTCTCGGTGCTAATCGTGGATTTATTTTTATTTGCTGTATGATACCAGCCCGGCATGGTTGGTTCTTTTTTTTCTTTTTTTTTCTTTTTTCTCCTCTTTTTTTTTGTTTTTTAAAGTAATTATAATAATAATAATTACTATAATATAGTTTTTTATTTATTAATTAATAATAATATTTAATAAATAATAATATTAATATATATTATTAATATTAAAATTATTATTATGAAAATTGTTTATCCTGTACACTGTGGAGCAATGGCGAGCGGCGGAAGGCAGGCGTGGAGTAATGGCAAGTGGCGGAAGGGAGGGTGAACTGTGGAATGGGAGGAAACAATGACTGGATGGTGGAGGGTATGGGGGAATGCGATGTGAAGGAAGATGAGAGGAGCTATCATTCACAGTTGAATAGTGTTGGGGAGGGAGTGATGACACGTGACGTGGGTGGGTATAGCATTGAGAGGAAGGAGGTGGCGTGAAGTGGAAGAAGTGGAGACGGGGGATGAAGCAGGTGGAGGAGGATGGAGGATGAGGGTGACGATGGAGGGGGGATGGAGGATGGCAATGACGATAGAGTGAGGTGGAGGGTAATGGAGGAGGGGGGGCGACGGTAGCAGCGTGGATCAATGAGAAGAGGGAATGGAGCGGCAGAGGGTGGAGAAGGGTGGTGGGCAAGTCGAGCGGTGAAGAATGGGGAGGCATGGATAGAAGGGGGAGGCGGAGAAAGGTGGAGGCATGGATGGAAGGAGAAGGCAGAGAAGTGTGGTGGGAATAGGATGGAGGCGGTGTAAATGGTGTGGCAGTGGTGTGGATTGGAGGGAGGGTAAGGAGGAGGTGGGTCGGTGAGTGGCGGAGGAGGGAGTTGGAAGGTAGCCACTAGCAGAGATGTGAGTGCGCGCGGAAATTTTGGAAGGGTGGAGCATTGGAAAATGTGGAGCATATGAGTGGGGGGAAGTGATGGAATAACGAAGGGAGAAGAAAGTGCGTGTAGAGGAGGTGGGAGATGAAAGGAGGTGGGCTGGTGCCGAGAGCTGAGAGGCTCTGATACCAATGGAAGAGCAAAAAGGGAAGAATGGACAGAGAACGTAAGAGAAACGTAATGTAATGTATATTTAATAAATGTAGAAGGTGAATTACATAATAGGTGCCCCGGTAATTTATACCGTAAGTGGGGAAGAGAGGTGACTTTTCAAGTCACCTCTTAGTTTATTTACATTAATTAACCTAGCTTAATAATTAAATTTGGATTTTGTTACAAAATTCCTCAGAATAGTACAGTCACAAAGACTGTGTCACAAGATGATCAAACCCAGTAATAAGAAGTATTCAACAAATATCTATCTCTCCTCCCTTGTCTCTCTCTCTCTCTCATGTGAACTTGAGAGTCCGAGATGTGTATAAATGAGGGAGATTGCCTCCCTATTTATACCTTTCATGTGACTGACCAAATACATGACTGGGGCCAACTTTTCTCCCTAACAGGGATGACTTCTCTTAGAGAGACTCCAAACACACAATACATGATGTTACACTGGGGACTATTGCCCCGTCTTACAATAGAGGTTGTACCTCAATGTATAGACACAATAAATAAATCCCGCAAGGAGGAAAACAAATCTCCAATGGGGGTACAACAACATACAATGATAATATACATCAGAATATCTTCTGAAGTTACAAATACATCAACACTCCCTCTTAACTAGGAATATATTCTCTCTCTTCCACAGTCATCAACACCAGGAATGATTTTAAGGGCAAATTTTAAGGGTTACCCAACAAAAGGTGGGAAATTTTTTTATTTAAATGTTTTTATTTTATTTAATAAATGAGGCCATTATTTTTTTAATATATAGCTGGCCCAAGTTAATTTGCCTTCATCCCGAAGGAGGAAAAAACTGGAAAATGAATTTTAGCCCACGAAAATTCTGATATTTGCCCACAATCGCCCCTGATTTCTAGCCATGGAAGTCACCGATAGAAATTTCGCCCAATTTTTTTATTGTTAATCTAAAATCTAGTGTAAATCGCCCCTAGTTTTTCCTTATGGATATTTTTTTAAAGAAATTCGTCCAAAAATCCTGACAGCGGGGTAGAATGGGACCAATTTTGTCCACATAATCAAGTTTCAAAGCTTAATAGGGTTTCAATATCGGAGAATTTGGTTTCAAAAGTTATTATGGAGTTGCAAGGCTCTTGCTAAGGTTTTTCACAGGTTGCCAGGCTCTAGAATTTCAGCTCTCTTAATTTTGGCACTCTCTCTTTCAATACCAACACACTGAGGTCGAATGTTAGTTGTTGCGTTGGATGGGTAAGCAACTTTCTGATTTAGATAGATATATATGTCGATACTACCTTTGTTATGCCTTGTAAGTGAAACCTTATGTTTTGCATTTGAATTGAATGATGGGCGGGGTGAAGGAAGGACCCAGAGGGTATTCTTGGCCCTCCTAGTGGTGGACACATTGCCATAAGAGAATTTCAAAAGAAATTCAAAGAAGATGGTGAGCAGAAGGAGGCCTTGCAACGCCAACTTCACCAGGAAAGAGAGCGAAGAAAAGCTGCTCAAGAGGTCAGTCATTCTTTCTGTGCTCCAATTCTTCTCCTTTCTAGTTTTCTCTTGGGTATAATAGCTTCTAAGGTCCTACAAGCCCTTTCCCAGTCATTATTTTATACATGGTGTGTCAACAATCATTGATGAAGATGGAGTGCCTGTTTGTTTTGCATTAGGCTCACGTGGTCCTAGACACTGCCGCAGACCTTGTGGAGTACTTTTTGGAAACAGAAGCCCCAGAAATTGAATACGAGATTGCAAGATGCAAACCCAGGTGTGGTATTAAATTTCAATTTCAATACTATATGACATTTTTCGATAGTAGTTTGGCAAGTAAAGTGCATAAAATAGATGCATAATCCAGTAGTAAGATATTCGGTGGCTTTAATTTCATGCTATGTTGAGCTAAAAGTCATCAATGCAAGGTCCACAACAATAATAGTTTGGCAAGTAAAATGCATAGAATAGGTGCATAATCTGAAACTAAGCTCATCAGTGGTTTTGGTTTTGTGTCATGTTGGGCCTCTTTGGCTTGCGATTGTTATATATGTGGATTCTAATACAGCTACATATACATGTGGTGTGATTTCTATCCACATTAATACTCTCCTCCTACACCCATTTTTCTCTTTGTTATTGGATTTTACTTTACTGCACTAGCTTCCACAACCCACACCATATCAATCACTTAAAATCCACACAAAATGATGTAAAGATGCCACATTATTGGAAAATCCTCTCAATTCAACCTACAAACTTTCTGGAATCATAAGTAAACTGAATGGCATACCTGGTACTCCCTTCCGGAGATCCTTTGGGAACCATGAGAGTTTTTCTTAAAGCGATTCAACCATTATCATAAATCTTGTGGATAATCTAGCATTCCTATTCTTTAGTATTTAAAGATTTCCCATAGTTCCTTGATGTTACACTAGTTTTCCTCACATATAATCTAATATAATTGATAACCTAGTAGGCCTATTTCTATATTTCTATTGATAACTAAACTGTTAGGGGGGGAATCCTTTTAGCATTTCTAATCATCTATCTTATGTTATCACTGATCAAGACCATACAAATACTTGTCTAGAATTTCTTAAATACTTATTGGTGGAAAATTTACCTGAAATTAAATATGCTCATAGCTGCACTAATCCACTTGGTTGATGGATCCAACCCATTAGCACTGGCCTTACAAGCTTTAATATATACTACACAAAAAGCTTCAAGAATACTTCAAGCAAAAGGATCCAGCCAACCCATTAGCACCAACTTTATCCTTCAAGCCCTAAAAGTTGAGAATGTCCAAATATACTATGGTATGTTCAGGGTGTTTTGCATAGCCTCTAGCATAACAGAGAAGGTATGTTCAGGGTGTTTCATGATGTACTTATTTGTTCTATGAAGTAATATATTCAGCATTTTCAAAAGAAACTTTTATATGGATGTTTTCTTTAATTAATAACTTGGGATTGTAAAGAATAAAAAAGAACTTGGCAAAACACAATGCTAAGCCCATTTTTTTCGATCTGTTTGTCCTCTACTAAGGAAGGTCTTCAAAATTAGAAGATAGGAATCATAGAGAGTGCTATTCAGATTTGTTGCTTCTAGTTCATCCTCACCAATATTTATTACTCCGAGCGGCTTATGTATTTTTGGAAATATCATTAAATATTTGTGCTAGATTCGAAGGTATTACTTGAGCTAATATGATTAGCATCTTTTGAAATAGTTGACTTTATTAAGGAGGGAGGAGGAACTTGACACTAATGAATGGTGGGTTCAACTCAACTTCCTTTTTTCAAATTTTTTGTATTTTTAATCTGGAATACCATAAAATTCTGAGATAGTGGTTTACTGCTAAATGCAAGGTTTTATTTTCAGTCTTCTATTTTATAAGAGACGTCTAATCATTGAGTTGCAACATTTTTTGTTGTATGATTTTCTGAACTCAGCTTGCTATTATTATTTGGATATTTAAGTGAAATGTCACATATGTTCTTGATTCTACATCAATACTGGGGTGTGTTTCTTGGCAAGGTAGGATCTTTATGGTTTCTGGGAGCTAAGCAAGATCTCACATGTAATGTAGCAAAAAACAAAGGAAATAGAAAATTGTTGTTTCTTAATCAGAGAGAATGCAGATTGTCGATGTGTAACAATGATAATATAGTAAAAGGATGGCTTATTTTTAGGCCCTTTTAGTGATGAAGTCTTGCACTGGTAATTCACTCCACGTCTAAATGAAAAAGGCATATATGTAGCCTATAGGAATTGAATCTCTAGTTACCATTGGGGGAATAACAATTATTATTTGATTTTATTATATATGTTATAAAGTTGCTATGTAAGTACTTTTCAATGCTGTACAAAGTGTGTTTTCTGATGACATCCTACTTTTGTAAGCAGATTAAGGCCAAGCTCCATTAAGAAAGGGATGTACTTTTCTATGTGAATTATTCTCTATCCTGTCCACTTTATTATGTTATTAGGGTATAAATTAAGAGTTTGAAAGAAATATAATTCAAATGCATGTCAATTGGGATTGCATTACGACAACTAGAGGGGGAACATATGGTATGACAAATGCATTAAATCCATTTATCTTGTTGTTTAAGTGGTAAGGAATTAATGGGAATTGGCAACTTAATGGGAAATTAGGTTTGGGCATTAGCACTCCAACTACACTCCAACTATTTTTGCTTCTATCTATTGAACACCTTGAGAGAAGAGGGTTTCTCATGTATTTTGTGTTGCATGTTCCAAGAGTTTGTTTTAGGATGTCAAACATTCCATTTTCCTGCTCTATGTACTGGGGTCCAACTCTATCTTATTGCCTTTCTCCATCATTGTTATTGCATTGAGCAGCTATTTACCTGCACCCATGAGGGATGGTAGTGGGAGATGGCCATAGGAATTATTGCTATCGTAATGTCACCAAGAGTGTATGCCACTCCTCGAACTAACAAGGAGGCTCTAATATGTAGATCTTCTCTTGTTAGCACATAGGCTAGTGATGAGTATCTAGTAAGGTATCTATGGTTGTAGGGAAAGTCTTCCCTGTAGAGGTGTTGTGCTGACACTTCTCTTACCTTGGTCTAGGAGTAGACAACTAAGTGGGACATGGTTAGCATATGGCATTTTCTTGTTCTTGCAAGGGATTGTGTCTATAAACTTTATGGAGGTTTGCAAGAGCTTCTCCTATGCATATGACTTATTTGTCATATAATTACCCCAGCTTGGGGTGGTATTCAAGTGATAATGGGTGGTATTCAAGTAATAATGCTAGTGGTTCAGTGGCGAATATGTTCTTTGGCAATAGTTTTCACAGCTCATCTTGTTAAAAGATAAATATTGGAGATGTGGGATTCTCTTTCAGTTTTGAAGAAGTGAACTGTAATTAGCTAATTTGAACTTTGAAGTATTAGCTTTTAAGTGTTAAACTTTTCATGGTTTGTTTGTCTTTGCATTGTGTTGAGGCCCGAAAATTTGCAGGCAACAACAGTAAGGGATTCTCCCTAGTCAACATTCCCAACTAGCCCGTGACTATTTGGTATGGGGAATCCGTCAGGTTTGCGGTCCAGCTACCATAGGTCAAAGTAACAAAAACAAAGGCTTTACCAGTTGCGGCTCGGTCCACCGTGTATTTTTGTATTTTTTTTTACTTAATGTATGATATGCAAGTGCCTAATTGACCATGCAGGGCAATAAGATGCAAGGAGCAGTCACAATGTGATGCGCAAGTTCTTACCTCTCGTCTTAGCATTCACAAGCATCTAAATCACATACAACAAGAAATTTAAACTAACTACCTAAACTATCCCTAGGGAGCAGGATTATCATTCATTGGTGAGTAATATATTTTGTACATGTATAATGAAAAGTTACAGATAGCTGACACTTCTTTCAAGACGCATGAACAATTGCAGATTTTTAAACAACCAGTTAGCCAATTGTTCTATGAACAACATTTATTACTCACAGTGGAAAGACATCACAAAATATACTGAAAATCATTCAACAAGAACATAGGTTCAGGAAGTTAAACACTCTCACAGTTAATGAAACACAGCTGAAAACGAAATAGTTCCCCTTCAACATTGTTCATTTAATCACATTTATACATTCCACAGTTCACTTTCTCCAGCAGGAAAAAATTGCAGTTTCTGATTGTAAAACGAAATAGTTCCTCTTACAAGCAAATGGTTTACAAAAATTTTCCAGGGAAAAAGTCCCCGTCTAAGATCTACTTTCAAATATTTAAACTACAACTACAGATCGCTTGGGCTGCCCCCCCCCCCAAGCATCTGACCTTTCGGTCTCTCCAACGTTTCAAATCCCTCTCTCCATCCGTTTTTCGTATGTTCATGATTAGTTGAGTAACTGCTGGACCTTTCAGATCTGTGTTTTTGTTGCTTTCGGTTTTGTCTTTTCCTTTGCTCTGTCTTCCTTGTGACCCTGCCGGTTTCAATTTGATCAAGCTGTGCCTTCACACCGTGGTCGTCCCAACAGTCCATTGGGTTCTACCTATAATCAACTACTGTGCGTCATTCATTGGAATGGCATTTTAAACATTAAAATTAACCACCTGCAACAGCTAATCCACAAGAAAACGGCCAGGTGCATCTCTTGATCTGGAAAGAGTTTTGATTAAGCCTTGGGAGGGAAAGTTCTAAATGGGCAGTCGGAAGACTTTGACATCGGACGCGAAAAGGCTTTCCTAGCTGCAACAGCGGAAAAGACAAGGGCTAAAGTCACGCGAAACATGGGTGGGAGAAGCTTTAACCAGAAGTCGGATGGCTTTACACTTCGGAAGCTAAAAGGTCTTTGAGAGCCGCAACGGCGGAAGGGACAAGAGCTAGAGACACCCGAAACGCGGGCAGGAAAAGCTCAATCGAAAGTCAGAAGGCATTACATCAGAAGCCAAATGACTTTCCTAGCTGTAATGGCGGAAAAGAAAACGCTACGGGTATGTGATGAAAAGGTCAACACGTATCGGCAGTCGGAGCTCTTCATACTTCGGATGGCTAATCGATTTGGGAGCCACAATGGCGGATGGGAAAAGGCTGGCTAATCGATTTGGGAGCCGCAACGACGGACGGGAAAAAGGCTATCAGCCACTGATTTAACATGGTAAGACGCCTGATCAACAGAAAAATTAAGTGTTTTGGACAGCTTCCCAAACTCAACAATGGACAAAAACCTGTTATACCTCCGTAACGGCGACCCACAATAAAGAACACTTGGTTCGATCAACAAGCGAAACAAACTTAGAATCTGCGACTCACCATAAATTCTAAATGCAATCACAATTTGAACCTTGGGCGAGAGTTAAACTTTTACAATCATCTAAAATTAAAACACGACCAAAAACTCAAAGGATCCAACGATTAAAAGAATGCAAAATCATGAGGAGGGGCCCAAAATTTAAGAAATTTGGGGAGAACGGTTGCAGCTGCAACAATTGGCGATTACCTGGTGAACCTAGATCTCTGGGCGATTAATCTTTGAGTGACAGACCGTTTAACAATAAATGCATCCCATTGAATTCTTCCAGCTATCTGAATTTCTTGAATGGCGAAAGTGTGTACCTTCAATCATTGATAATAGTCCAATTTGGGAGAGTGGAAACCAAGATTTTCAAGTCCAGATAACTCTGTTGAGGCCAGAGGATGAGTTTCTTTATTACCTTTGTCTTCAGGTAGCTGATAGCTTGGACACCACATGATTGTAGCACATGGTAAACAGAAATATTCGTTTGTTCCTCGTTCCCATGCCATTTTAGCACTTTTTGTGCTTTTGGACTTTTGTCCCTTTTCATATGAGTCCTCCTGCATGCCTTTCTTACTAAATTTTAATTCATGATCCTCTATCCCATAGTGCCCTTTTGTGTGAGCGGTGTACTTCATGTTTCAGCTCACGGACGGAGAGGATCTTTCGACAATTTAGTACTTATGATTCGGCATCTGCTTTGATGTATGATGCTTTCAAAGGAGTTTTTTTACTCTTATTTGCCTTTTGGCATTCGTTTCTTGGCATGGCATCATTTATATTTAATATACTGTTCACCTTGCTCCTTTCCATGGGTCCTCTGCTGTCGCTCCTTAGAACATTTTAAATGTGAGGTGGATGGAGCCTCAACATAGTATTCCAGACTCTTCGAATCCGGTTTATTTCACAGGGGTTAAGCAGGACTTCAATGCACACATAGCTTATTCGAGAAAACTGCTAAACTAGAAGAAGTTCTTTTAGCAACACCCAGTCTGAGACCCAAAAGCGTTTATCATTCCCAAACATTTTGATGTTCCCCATGCAATTGTGGGTTCGTTCCCTTTATTGAAATCAATAAAACTTAAACTAAAACAAACTAAAAAACATGATTCAAAAGACAGCTAAACAGCTTATTTATATACAAGACAGAAGACTCAAAGAAACTCTGGAAAAATAAGGCTTGAGAACCAAACCATTCACTGGTAAGTTCTCTTCCCACCCCTATAGATCCTGCAACTTATAATTAGAAGGGCCAAGCTTTGCTGCAATCTAAAAAAGGCCTACCCACAACTGCTGGAATTTAGTGTGCTTTCCTTTCTCATCATGGGGGTGATCCCATTTGAGTACTAAGTCTCCTACTTCAAAGTCTTTTGTTCCAGCTTTATGTTTGTCGAACCATCTCTTCACTAACTCTTGCTATTGCTTAAAGCGTTCTCTGGCTTTAGATCTAGCCTCTTCTACTTTCAGGAGATTATATATTCTTATTTGCAAAACTTCATCATCCGACCCTCTAGACTCTTGAGCTAGTATGGAAGATGGTAGCATGATATTGGGCGGAAGGATGGCTTCTTTACCATAGACAAGGGTATATGGAGACACTCCAATCGCAGACTTAGGGGTGACTTTATCGGCCCAAAGGGCATTTGGTAATGCTGAGTGCCAACTCCTCTGGTTTTCTACCATAGTCTTCTTTAAAATTCTAATCAGATTTTTGTTAGAGGATTCAGCCAGGCCATTTCCTTGTGGATAGTAATTAGCAGAATAATGCAATTTTATCTTTTTATCATGAGCAAAAGAAGTCAATTTAATTGAAGAAAAGTACTTAGCATTATCAAAAACTAATGAAACTGGAACTCCAAACCTGGTCATGATATGATCTTGCAGGAAGCTGATGACTTCATCTTCATTTATCTTGCGCAGCGGGATAGCTTCAACCCAGCGAGTGAAATAATCAGTAGCGGTCAGAATGTACTTATGCTGCAGAGAGGAATTCGGTTTTATTTCTCCAATAATATCCAGCCCCCATTGCTCGAATGGCTCTATGATCATCACAGGCTTTAGGGGTGCTGCCGCTTTAGGTTGTCTCCCGCTACACCTTTGGCAAATATCACACTTTCTGACATGTGCATGTGCATCTTTGAAGAGCGTAGGCCAATAGTAACCGGCTCTGATTATTTTGTGGGCCGTAGTATCTCCTGAATAATGTCCCCCAGCAGGACCGTCATGCAATTCTGATATTACTTTCTTCGCATCTTCCTTTTCTAAGCATCTGAGAAGAACCCCGTCATAATTCTTTTTGAATAATACTCCTTCAATAAATTGATAGGAAGCTTATTTAAGACACAACGCTCTTCTTTTCTTGGAACTCCAATGTTCTGGCAACAGCCCTTCCTGCAGGTAATGCACCAGGTCTCTATACCAAGACTTGGGAGCTATAAACAAAGGACATACCTCCATTACATGTAATTCAGCTTCATCTTCCCAGGCATGTTCTTCATTTTTTCCATTTTCAATCATCTGTTTGCACAACCCTTGTCCTTTAACTATAGATGATAGCTTGAATTCAAGGTCGTATTCTTGAAGAGCTGTTACCTAGTTGCCTCTTCTTTCTCCTAACTCCTTCTGTATAAGAAGAGACCTTACAGCTGGGTAGGGGACGATCACCTTGGTTCTATTTTTTAAAATATAAGGCCTGAAGTGTTTTACTGCTTTGAATACAGCGTAAGCTTGTTTATCAACAGCTGGGTAGTTCAATTTGGCCCCCTGTAGACCAGTACTCATAAAGGATATTGGGAATTCATCCCCCCCATCTTCCTTTTGGGTGAACACCGCTGCTAGTGAATCATCGGATGCAAAGGTATACAAGATAAAATCTTTGTCAAAATCTGGGCTTTTCAGGGATGCTGCGTGTGCAACAGCAGTTTTGATTTTGCTAAATGCGCTCTTCTCAATTTCAGTCCACTTGAATAGTGCATTTTTCTTTACCATCTGCTGTAGTGGTTTGAGAATCTGAGCAAAATCAAGCACAAATCTTCGCACAAAGTTTATCGTTCCCATAAATGATTGCATCCCCTTTTTATTATGGGGCAAGGGGATTTTTTCATTAGCCTTAATTCTTTCTGGATCTATAGAGATTCCTTTCTTCGAAACTATATGACCCAACAACTTTCCCTCCATGACAGTGAACACACACTTCTTAGGATTGAGTGAGATGCCATATTTTCGACAGCGTTCGAAAATTTGTCTTAAGTGAAACGCGTGCTCTCCTCTTCTCTTTGAGAATATTGTAATATCGTCAAGGTATACTACAGCACTTCGGTTAATTAATCCGCGAAAAGCTATGTCCATAGCCCTCTGAAATGTTGCTCCAGCATTTATAAGCCCAAAGGGTATTCTCCTGTAGGCAAAGGTTCCCCATTTGGTCCTGACCATGGTCTTCAATCGGTCTTCTTCGGCTACTAATACTTGATTGTAGCCAGAGAAACCGTCTAATAACGAAAACAGTTCAGAACCTTAAACCATTTGTAGCAGTTGCTCCATGGTTGGAATGGGATAGTTATCTTTATCTGATGCACGGTTTAGGTTCCTGAAATCCATGCAGAGTCTGATTTCTCCAGACTTTTTCCTTACTGGTACCAGATTTGATACCCACTCAGAGTGTCTGACTTTGAAAATGATTCTAGCATCCAATAATTTCTTCACTTCACTCTGAATCAGCGGTTCCAATTTTGGATGCATCTTCCTTAACGGTTGCTAATATGGCTTGACGCCTGATTTAATGGGGACGACATGCTTGATGATGCTGGTGTCATATGTTTTCAAATCTTCATATGTCCATGTGAAAACATCTTTATATTGTTTAAATAGACTGATGAATTTGTCTCTTTCTGCTGGTGAACAACACTTGCCGAGATTCACAAATTTGGGATTCGTCTCAGTCCCTAAATTTATCAGCTCGAACTGTAGAGATGAGCTGTGGGTCTTCACGTTGGCTGGTCTTCTGAACTTTTCATTTAAATCGAATATTTTTTCTAACATTCTGACACCTTTAGGAATGAAATTGTCATATTTCATCTCGGCCTGATGTTCCTCATCATCTATAAAGGCTCCTTTAAAGACCTCGTCATTTGTCAAGCATTCTATTATTTGCTAATTATCGTCGAACACTCGCAGGTTGGTGATCATATCCGGTACTGAGGGCCTTAAAAGCAGTTCGACACAACATCGATTATTAGTGGGTACGAGCCTAGCAACTGATGTGGCCAACAGGTCAGCTGCTGCGTTTTTAATTCTTGGAATTGAAATAATGTTGAATGTATTAAAAAATTTAAGCAGGTCCCATACCTCATTTTGGTAAGCTTTCAAGTGAGGGGAAACACAATGTATTTGATTCCGGATTTGTTTCACAATAATTTCAGAATCCCTAAAAACTTTTAGATTACTTACCTTTAATTCAATCGCTTTCTTTAGTCCCTGCACCAGTGCTTCGTACTCAGCTGTATTATTAGTACAATCAAACTCTAATCTACATGAGAGAAAATGTTTATTCTTCTAGGGGTCGATCAGGACACAACCAGCCCCTAACCCATCTAATGTCTTACAGCCATCAAAAAACAAAGTCCAAAAATCACTAACTACTGAATGTGAATCTATTCTTACTGCTAAGTCTACTATTTTACAGTCAATCTCATCAGCCTGTGAGAAATGAAGGAGATCAGGCTGAGTGTCTGATGTGTTGCTGGCTTCTTCTACTTGGTAATTTCCTGGTTCTAACTCAATAAAATAGTTTCCCAATACAGAATCCACTGGTTCATTCTTCTCATTCAGTTGAGTAACATTGTATCTCATGTGAGGCTCCCTTAAAATCTTAATCTGGTTCGGACTCCCTTTGTATGGAAACCACAGATGTGACCAATCTGAGGGGAAATATCCATTTAATTTGGCCGACCAATCTCTGCTCAGGACAAGACCGTAAGCATCTGGTATATCGGCCACCACGATGTTAATAACTTGGCATACTTTGTCATAATTGGATGCCAAACGGACTAGGACATCTTCCATCTCACCAATTACCTTTATATTTGTCCTATCGAGCTGAACAAACCTCCACGTGGATGGCTTAGGCTGTCCATTTATCCTTTTACAGACTGATATGGGCATGACATTAACTGACGCCCCTGAGTCTACCAGACAATTGTGCACATTATGATTAAAAATTTCAAATGTGAGGAGGAAATGTGGATGTTTTCTTTTAGACTTACCTCCAACGCTGGTTTCTCCAATTTCTTCTTCTTCCTGAGGTTGATTATCCGTGGGCAAATTCTCATCCGATGCTTCAAGTGATTTCAATAGTCTTTCTTTTTGCTGTGGCACTTTACACATTTCGAATAGTGGAACATTCGCTTTTATCTTCTTTAAATCCTCCACGATGTCATAATCCATCGGCTGCTCAATGGGATGAGGTTTATCAGCATTCATCTTTCCTTCCTCTGGCCTAGCCCCCGTATTATTCTGCTTCGGATCTTAGCTGGTAATAGTGAATTCTGGAATCTTATCAACTAAGGCTTTATTTTGAATTTCTTTACATTTCTTTGCAATCTTTTAATCTTTGGTAGAATGAGACTATTTTCTTTAATTGCCCCTTGGCTCCTTGTTGCCACGTTGGTTTCCATGACATCCTTGTAGCCCTGACTCTTTTCTTCTTCTGCATCAAACAATGAAACAGAATTCCACAAAACCATGGTTTCTTCTTCTTGTTCCTTTGTTGACGTAGTATTCTCTTTCTTCTCTTCATCTCCATCTTCTGTTAATCTAGAATCCAACAGCTGATTCATGACCAACGTCATCGAATTTATCCATTGAGGACAATTCTTTTCAGAATGTGGCTGTTGGTGGAAAGTACAAAAATTGTCCATGCCTACCTCCGTTAAATTCATGGATGCAGTATTGTGAGGAGGTTGAGACTGATTGTTATCCTCTCTTTTCTTATAATATGGCTTATAAAATTTCCGTGTTTCCTTCTCTTTTTCCAAATTTATGATTTTGTTGGAAAGCTTTTGCATCATTTTTGCCATATTTTCATAATCGGGCGATTTCTCTTCCTTTGGCTTAGTAAACAATAAGGCTTTCCTTCCTGCACCTTTCTCTCCTGACTGTTCTAGATAATCTTCAATACTTTCTCTTTCAACTTCCACTACTTCTGCCTCTTCATAAGTTTCCGTCAAAGTAGGCTTGGCCCTACCTTTGGCAAACATGGCCAG
>LPNX011066374.1:4935-18714 GCA_001517045.1 Pseudotsuga menziesii | reverse complement strand
GAACTTTGTCTGAAGGTTTATCCGTTTCAGAAAAATTCTTGAGATAGGCTGCAAACCTTTGTGTGAAACTATGCACCTTTTCTTTTCTTTCTTTCTTCAAGGCGCATAGCCCTTTCATGAGGGCTGCATGAGTTTTCTGAGTTGCATACTTACTTCTGAAAATTCTCTCGAAGGTATCCCAATCAAGGATAGAGTTAGCAGGCAACGAAAAGTACCATGATGCTGCAGCTCCTTTAAGGGTATGTGGGAATAGTCTACAGACTACATCTTCATACTCCTCGACCCTCAATCCTTCAATTGCCAACTAAAAACTTTGTAGGTGATCATCTACTAATTTTTTCTCATTTGGGTCAAACTTGGGCAACATCTTATCAAAGGCTTCAGGTAGGTCATGTAATGGAGGTGTCAGGTTTAATGGTGATCTGGCTCTCCAAGCAGGTGGTGGATTTGGTGGGTTAGGTGGTGGATTAGCATTTACTCCTGCCATGAGTCTAGGTGGAGAGTGAGGAGGTGAGCCAATAGGAGTGTGAGCAAGAGAAATGTGAGGGGTATTTGGGCCTTCTTGGTTCAAAGGTAGTACAACTTCCTGTAAGGCTGTTTCTACAAGTTCTTCCCAGTCTCCAACCAACACCGAGTCTTCCACTACAAGATGATCTTTCCTTTTATACTCTCTTTTGGGCAATTCAGGGACGATTGGAAATCCTCCAATCTCCTTTACATATTCCCTGGTTTGTCTTCTCAGATCATTAACAATTTCATTGCCAACAGAATATAGATGTTCTCTTTCTTCCGGAATTGGATTATGAAACCCACTGCTTTCAGAACTGTTACCGGTGGAATAATCTCGGGAAAACGGGTTTCCTCGGCCAGCCATACACTGGCGACCCTCCTTCTAGCGCCAAAACTGTTGAGGCACGAAAATTCGTAGGCAACAACAGTAAGGGATTCTCCCCAGACAATGTTCCCAACTAGCTCGTGACTATTTGGTATGGGGATTCCGGCCGGTTTGCGGTCCGGCTACCGTAGGTCAAAGTAAAAAAAACAAAGGCTTTACCGGTTGCGGCCCGATCCACCGTGTATTTTTGTATTTTTTTTGACTTAATGTATGATATGCAAGTGCCTAATTAACCATGCAGGGAAATAAGATGCAAGGAGCAGTCACAACGTGATGCGCAGGTTCTTACCTCTCGTCTTAGCATTCACAAGCATCTAAATCACATACAACAAGAAATTTAAACTAACTACCTAAACTATCACTATGGAGCAGGATTATCATTCATTGGTGAGTAATATATTTTGTACATGTATAATGAAAAGTTACAGATAGCTAACACTTCTTTCAAGACACATGAACAATTGCAGATTTTTAAACAACTAGTTAGCCAATTGTTTTATGAACAACATTTATTACTCACAGTGGAAAGACATCACAAAATATACCGAAAAGCATTCAACAAGAACATAGGTTCAGGAAGTTAAACACTCTCACAGTTAATGAAACACAGCTGAAAATGAAATAGTTCCCCTTCAACATTGTTCATTTAATCACATTGATACATTCCACAGTTCGCTTTCTCCAGCAGGAAAAAATTACAGTTTCTGATTGTAAAACGAAATAGTTCCTCTTACAAGCAAATGGTTTACAAATTTTTTCCAGGGAAAAAGTCCCCGTCTAAGCTCTACTTTCAAATATTTAAACTACAACTGCAGAATGCTTGGGATGCCCCCCCCCAAGCATCTGACCTTTCGGTCTCTCCAACGTTTCAAATCCCTCTCTCCATCCGTTTTTCGTATGTTCATGATTAGTTGAGTAAGTGCTGGACCTTTCAAATCTGCATTTTTGTTGCTTTCAGTTTTGTCTTTTCCTTCGCTCTGTCTTCCTTGTGACCCTGCCGGTTTCGATTTGATCAAGCTGCTCCTTCACACCGTGGTCGTCCCAACAGTCCATTGGGTTCTACCTGCAATCAATTACTATGCGTCATTCATTGGAATGGCGTTTTAAACATTAAAATTAACCGCCTGCACCAGCTAATCCACAAGAAAATGACCAGGTGCATCTCTTGATCTGGAAAGAGTATTGATTAATCCTTGGGTGGGAAAGTTCTAAATCGGCAGTCAGAAGACTTTGACGTCGAACGCGAAAAGGATTTCCTAGCCGCAACGGCGGAAAAGACAAGGGATAAAGTCACGCGAAACATGGGCGGGAGAAGCTTTAACCGGAAGTCGGACTGCTTTACAGTTCGGAAGCTAAAGGACTTTGAGAGCCGCAACAGCGGAAGGGACAAGAGCTAGAGACACCCAAAATGCGGGCAGGAAAAGCTCAATCGGAAGTCGGAAGGCATTACAACGGAAGCCAAATGACTTTCCCAGCCACAACGGTGGAAAAGAAAACGCTACGGGTATGCAATGAAAAGGTCAACACGTATCAAAAGTAGGATCTCTTCATACTTCGGATGGCTAATCGATTTGGGAGCCGTAACGGCAGACGGGAAAAGGCTGGCTAATCGATTTGGGAGCCACAACGGCGGATGGGAAAAAGGCTATCAGTCACCGATTTAACATGGTAAGATGCATGATCAACAGAAAAATTAAGTGTTTTGGACAGCTTCCCAAATTCAACAATGGACAAAAACCTATTATAGCTCCACAATGGCGACCCACAATAAAGAACACTTGGTTCGATCAACAAGCGAAATAGACTTAGAATCTGCGACTCACCATAAATTCCAAACACAATCACAATTCGAACCTTGTGCGAGAGTTAAACTTTTACATTCATCTAAAATTAGAACACGACCAAAAACTCAAAGGATCCAATGATTAAAAGAATGCAAAATCATGAGGAGGGGCCCAAATTTTAAGAAATTTGGGGAGAATGGTTGCAGCTGCAACACATCGATATCAATGAAATTATAATATTATTCAATCTGCTATAAATCTCTTTGAGTTATTTTACAAGTCTGTTTATGCTTATGCAAATTCTCTAGTGGTATCACCGTATCAGAGTTGAGATAAAATTTGCCTACACATGCTATCTTGTAGTACTAGATACACTACATGGTGGTGCGGTTTGGATGTTGTATCCCTTGGTTAAAGTTTCATACTTACTGTCAAGGTGCATCAGATACATTAGGTTTGGGCAGAGTGGCAGTGTGTCCATTGGAAACACTGAGGTCCTTCTTAGGTATATCATTGATCTTGGAAACCAATTTGTTTTTGAGCTGCACCAGAGCGGAACAAAGTTAAGGCATAGTGGCCTCATACGAAAATGAATGACAAAGAGAGTTTGGGTACATGTTGCTTGTTCGAATATGCACCCTGCTATTTTTGAAAATATGGAGTGAAAAAATAATTGATTAATCAAATTGATCGCTATTAATCCAAAGCATCCCTATAAATGTTTAATTGCATGCAAATAATTGCAATATTTCCAAAAAGTAAAAAAATGGGATTAATTCAAATTGGAAACAATCATGAGTCAATGGGAGAAAAAGTAGCTAATCAAGCTGGAAAACTGGATTTTTTGGGGGAGGTTGTTCTTTGCAGTTGTTGGGGTTGAGAGCTATGGAGTCAAAGTTAGCCAAAGAATCATTTTCACCACCATTGAAGGTTTTTTCTCAGAGAAAGGATGGGATTGATTGCTTCCCATGTTTTTCATTTCCCAGGGATGTGTTAATCAACATAACACTACAATTTTTTCCAAATTTCTGCAAGGATTTGCAAAGTGCATACTACTTACCTCTTGTTACCATTTTTTCCTGGATTAAAGAAGTTTAGAGGTCTGTTTTTTTTCTCCAATAGTCTTTTATGTTCATTTTTTACATTTTTTTAGCCCTAGGTTTGAAGTTTGAATGAAGTTGGTCATTTCCTTGCTAATATGCTGAAGCCTTTGGACCCATTTTCATAGTATGGTGAACTTGAAGATGGGATAAACAAAATGATATTGAGTTCTAAGCTATGTGGAACAAAAATGAATGGAGTGGTTTACCATTTGGAAAGGATATTAGGGAATGATGTTTTAGGTTGTGATATAGCATCCCCATAAGTCATCTGAATTTTCCATGAGGATCTTCATGAATTGGACATAAACAAGGTCAATTCAATGACTCTAAAACATGGAATTGTTGTTGGAGGAATTGCTACATCCTCCAAAACCATAGGCTTATTCAACACTGGAGATAGTGAGAGGGACTCCATGAGTTCTACCTCTATGAGAACCTCACATTTTTTGTCCAAGAACTAGATAGGGGTTACAACCTTCTATTAGATTAGTAGTTAACAAAAAGGAGACAGAAGAAGCAAACACGATTGTGGTAATGTATTTTTTTTGGAGCAATATACCTTTAACTATTTCCATGACTGATACACTATACTAAGGTATGTTTGATGCTTCCACTATTGTTCGCTAGGGGTATAAATTGCCTACCTACAAGGAATTGCGAGGGCCACTCCTTCAAAAGGAAACGCTGATGTAGAGAGTGGAATAGGAGTAAAGAAATTCATGGGAGGCCAAAAGATGAATGGTGATGTCTAATAGTTGGATGAATGGGAAGGGTAGGACTCTTCTTGATTTCCTTATAAAATGTGCCAAGGGTCGATGTTTATGAAACTCATTAAAGCATCGACACATGTTAAAGATGTAGCAGTGTTGTGTGATTTTTTCGATGAATTTCTCTCAAAGGTGGGTGTGTAGCATGTTGTGCAAGTACTTGATGATAATGTTGCTAATTATGTGGCTTTCAACAAGTTGCTAATGGATATGCGCCTAACATCATGTTGGATTCCATGTGCTGCCTTTTAACACCCATAATGTGATCCAGATGGATATCGGTCGCCACCCACCTTTTCCATTGGCTCAATACATTTTTTCCAATTTGGCAGTTTTTCGGGTCAGAGGACTGTTCCAGATGCATATCAGTTTCCACCCACCTGCTCCACGAGCTCAAGACAGTTTTTCCAATTTGGCAGTTTTACAGATTTTTGTGTCCAAAATTTTCAGAGTCGTTTTGAGGTCCTAAATGACATTTTTTGGTGATGTCACAATCCAATCATAGCCAAAGGAAATATTGGATGGGAAAAATGTGTACGTATCGGGTAGATCTTTCCAACGAGCTACCGAATGCCCCAAACAGAGATCATATGCAATAGTTATTCCCCGGGAAGTTGACACCTCAACTAACCACCTTGGGACCCACAAACCTTTTTACAGATCATCTCCTAGGGTTATATTTTTGGATGTTAGGGTTTTCTCCCTCATGCTTATGATAAAAAGGCCCTTCAACTTCCTTTTGTAATCAACTTGTGATGAATGAGCGTAGCCTCCACATCTTTTTTCAAAGATATAACTACCACCATTGTAGCTGCTTTTATTTTACAGTTTGTTATGTTTCATTCATTTAATAGAATCTAAGTTTACTGAATCATTGTGTTTCTTGCAATATATCTGTGTGTGTGATTATATATATGCTCTTTCATTTCATTATCACTTAAATCCAGAACATAATGAGCCCTGAGTGATTTTTTCGAGTGAAGGACCTTTCACCTCTTGAGCTCCTTTCACTTGGCTTGGTTCATGCCAACATTAGGGGGTTATCTCTATCTCCACATACATTTGGATTGAGTCAATGAAAGCAAACTGGGTCAATGAGTACATAAAAATCACAAAAGTAAAAAACTAACAACTTTGGTAAACTATTTCTTGCTATTAGATCATGGATTAGATGTGGATTAAAACAAGTGTTTGTTTGGAGATGGAGAATTCTGAATTCCAATGAGGCATGTACACTAGATAAATCTCACCAAAACGATATGCCTTAAACCCTATAATCAATAATGGAAACCCAACCCAATCATTGTTGCTCAAAATATAGTTAGTGAGTGAACTTATTTACCCTAGAAAACCTTGGGGTCAGGAAAATTCAAGTTTTCCATTGCATCAAATGTTTTCAAAATCCTTAGATCTTCTATTGCTAAACCTTGGAGGCGTTTCCTACAGTACTCTCTATTTTTTCAAAAAAGAAGTTTCCAAGCATTTCTCCTGTTGTGGCTAGCATATGATAACAATCTGATTATTGTACATTCTTGCACATATGTGTTGTTTTTGTATTTCAACAATGAGGGATTGTATCTTTACATAGATTGTTGGCTTCAAAATTTTGTACGTTCTTGGGTTTTATGTTTTTCTAATTCTATGATTCAAAATATTTTATTTTGATTTCGCCTTAAATAACTTCATTATTATCTCTTGTCACAGGTTATGGTTTTGGAAAAAGAAGAACTAGAAGCACCAATTTCTCCAGCTATGGATGGGATACTCAAGGTTCATAAGCGAATTATAGAAGGAGGTCCAAATGGCATAGGGGAATTGGGTCTAGCTCAGCAAGGTGGTAGTGGAATGACTTCAACTCGGTTGCTTGTGGCTGGCACACCTGCTGGTAGTTTAATTGGAAGGCAGGGAGCAACAATAAAAGCAATTCAAGAAGGTTCAGGTGCTATTGTTCGTGTTCTAGGACTAGGTGCTAAATAAATCCCATTTTTTTTAAGTTTTTGTCATGCAAGTGAAGTTCTGAGTGGATATATACTGCAAACATTTCACTGACTGTCCTAATAAATTATGTAGTATAAGGTGTTTTTAGATTAGTGCTTCTCAGTGTTACACGAGGATGTGTCCCCAAAAGTAGGGAACGTGCTTCCCATGCTCACGACATGGGGATACACCAAGGGGGATGTACCCCACCTTCCCTTTTGAGGGGAATTCTTCCAAAAACATAAATATTCCTACCTAAAAATCCTTCTTCCTGCATCCGTATTGACCAATTTTGACAATGTATAAATTATACATTTTAACGTAATGTTTAATTCTTTTAGCCTCCTATGAGTTCTCTGCTACTACCCATCATTAACCTATGCTGTCACCATGAGATTTCTAAGTTTCTGCTATGTCAGGGGTCTTGTGTTGTTGTGGTGCCGTGAAAGAGACTGTGGTTGAGTGAGTTTTGTGCACTGTCTTTTAACTTGTGTGAGCAGTGAGGCTATGTGGGCATGGCAATGTGAGGGAGACCATGTGAGGGAGAGTTGAGACCTTCGGCCTGTGACTCTCAGATGCTGTGAAACATAATTCTTGCCATTGGATGCTGTGGACTATTGGAATCATAGAAACCTTGCTGCTGGATATTTATTGTTGTGGCCACAGTTAAAAGTTAAAACTTAATACCTCAAGTATTTGCCATAGTACCTTGTTGGATATTGTGGGTAAAATGAATAGTAAATACTTAATTATTTTCTGCTGCTGGGAAATAAATACCTCAAACATTTACTATTACGTGGCTATTGGTTGTGACATTGCAACTGGGAGAAAATACGCAGAACAGGGTCTAGCACTGCTGGAAGAAAATGCTCAGAACAGGGTACTTCTAGACTTATTCTTTTGCTATTGTGTGCTAGATATTAGCAGTTGGGTGTGCTTTTGCCAATTGGATAAGATTAAATTGCTGTTATGTAATAGTTTTAATGGTTAACATTTCAATTCTCATATTTTAAATCTTTTTATTATTTGGGTTGGCCTCCTATGTTGGAAACTTCAATGTTCCATAGATTTTGTGGGGTGATTCCACATGTCCCCTTGGATGTGTTCCCTTGCTCCCAAATTTGCACATCCCAAAAACTTGGTGGAATATTGGTGTTTTTTTTCCTTGGAAATAAATCCTTGGGAAACGTTTGGGCACTTGCCCCCATTTTGATGATGGCACCCAATCTAAAACTGGTGGTGTAGACTTTGTGTGCTTAACTAGCCTTGTGGTAATCTAATAGCTGACTAGCACACAATATGTACATTAAGCATATAATGAAAGTAACACATTAAGCATATGATGAAGGTAACAAAAAGAATTATGATAAGATAATATTATTTTATTAATGTCCAACAAATGATCCCAAAAGTAGGTCAATAGGACTGTGCAGTACCATGATAACAATACAAAGTGGGATCCCAAAAGTAGCTCCTATAAAAAACTAAAAGAAAAACTCAAACCTAACCCCAACTCCATATATGAATTTGAGGTTATGTTTTAGGTAAAAATAGATTCTACATTATACTTTTTTGTTGTAACATTGATGATTTGAGCTACATTCCCTTCATGCAGCTTATTTTAAGATTGATGGTTTGATATTTATCTCTTACATTGTCTCTTTCTTGTATCTAATAGGAAATGACGTTGGAATTTGAGAAAGATAGGCCAAGGAGCTATCTCTTTACATAGATAGTTTCCTAACATTAAATGATAAATAACTAATTTGACAACACTTTCGCTAAGAAAGAATGGGGCTCATTCAAGTACATGAAACCATGTTGGTGTTTAGCACAAATATCTTGACAAATTTTTATGGTTTGTTTATTGCTTTTGTTTGAAGCATTTTGTCGATTTTTGAAGTTTGTGTGTATTTTGGTTAAATATTGTGTTAATTCCTTTGAATGATTCTAGTTCTCATTCGATGCTTGATTTAACCCTTTGTTGTAGCTTGAATCAAGGTTGGTTTTAGGACTTGAGAAAAGATTCTTTTATTAACTTTTAGTTGCATGAATTAATTTTCTTCATTTTTTCAATTCTTTTATGCTGATCGTATATTTTCTTTGTAAATACTTATCGTTATTCAAAAAAATATACGAGCTCTACATATCTAAGTGAAGAGAAAAATGGTCTATGCACTAGGTTCCTATGCATTTATTGTAGGATACCTATTGGCACAAGACCAACATTCATCTATTGCAATAATCAATTGGCATAATTACATTGCATAATTATAGACTGAGTTTATAATAGATAATATTTGAGGAGGAGAGCATTAGGGTTCAGGCTGACGGTGGCCATGATGGATCCGTACTGACAGAGGGGAGCATGGCGTTCAAGGCCTCTAGCTCTGGCTAGGGGTCTGAACAGTAATGATAGCCTCCTCATCACCTTGTGAGCCTTTCGAGTCATTTCTTCGCTAGGGGGTTTGCCAAGATTGATAGGGTTGACGGCAGGATTTTTAGGGTTTGATTGAGGCTTGAGGAAGTTTGAAGGGTCTTGAGACTGTCACGGTATTCTTCCCTGGCAGTAATGGAGGATTTAGATGTTTTGGATTATTCTAGTGACAGGTTGGAGAGCTCTGACATCTGGGATGTGCCAGGTGGAGGGCTGGAGGCGATGGGGGTGATCATCCCAAGTTTGGGTCTTGAGGATCACGTTTCGGCTAAACTAGGGCCGTCGAAATTGGGGGTCGTTACCTCTCCCTCAAATTTCCTCTTTCTCTCGCTGGTGGAACAGGTTCTGGTTGATTCACAGGTGGACTCCCTTTCTTATCTGCCGGCTGATTTGTTGGATAGTCCGAGATGGCGGGAGTTAGGCCTCTGTCTCCAATCACCTATTTTCCAGGGAGGTTTTGAGCTTGTGAAGGGTCTTGATCAGGTGGCAGCGGATGGGGTGTTCGACTTGTCTTCGCAGGGCATAGGAACTAACGGGGATTTTCTGGAGGAAGTTTGGCGGGTTCCTTTGAATGCAGCAGAGCAGCGAGGATTTGGTTCCCCTCGTAGGGAAATCACTAATGGAAGTTGTGGGGACTTGGATGACTCTGTTGGTCGAAAAGTTGTGAACAGCGGTTCTCCTAAGCATCGCCGGAGGAATTGGATCAAAACTAAAAAGATTCGGAATTATGCTGTTGGTGAAGATTTACCTTGGGATGGTGTACTGAAGATGGCGAAATTCTCTTTGGTTGGGAGGGTTATGGGGAGGAATTTTGCTAAGAAGACTTTGCTGGACTGGGCTAGGGTTTCTTGGGTTGTGCAGTTGGGATATGTTCCGATGGTGGAGATGTTGAATAGGGGCTGGTTTGCGATTAATTTATCGAAGGAGGAGGACCTCAAATGGATTTAGAGCAAAAGTTGGCATATTGATCATACTCCTGTTCTTTTGAAACCTTGGAACCCCTTGTTTGATGCAAGCAAAGAAAGGGTGGATGTTACCCCTATTTGGGTGAGGCTGCCAGCCCTTCCTCTCCACTTCTGGGATTTGTTTCATTTCAGGCGGATTGGAGATATCTGGGGACTTTTCTGGAGGTGGACTTATCATATTTGGAAACCCATGAGAAGAAGGTTGCCCACATCCTGGTGAACATTAATCTTAGGGAAGGCTTGGCTGGATCTATTAATCTGGAATGGGGGCCGGTGATCATCCCTCAGATACTGGATTACGAGAATGTCCCCTTCCGCTATCGGCACTGTCATGCATATGGGAGTCCCGTCTCAGAATGTCTCTTACCGGTACATTCCCATTTCGGTAATAAAAGGAGAGGTGCCTCGGCTCCTGGAGAAGGAAATCTTGAGAAGACGGATGAGTCTCATGATTTTGCTCATACATCCACGGAAGATTTGGCCAAAGATTTGGTTTGTGAAGAACCAACCCTTGCAGGCCCATGGGTGGTCAAGGATCTATTAGATCAGCCAGAAGCTCCAATTTTTATTAATTCTGCCAAGGATCCTACCAGCTCGGGTATTCCCACTTTTACATTATCTCCAAATGTAAACTTGTTCACGAACAATGTTTCTTTTTTTGGTTCTGAATGGATAGAAGGTTTGAGGAATCTATCTTTGACGGGTCGGTCGGGTACCCTTTTGCCCCTCCTTGAGCCTTCTTTTCCAGCAGAGGTCGATTTGGGTAAGGACACTCTTTCTACCGTTGTTTTGACTCCCTGTGATCCCGACCTTCTTCCTGCTATAGAAGAGCCCCCCAGTGCACTATTGGTACCAGACCCCGAGTCTTTCCCTGAGGAATGTCCCTCCCCCTCAGAATCATCAGACTCGGCTTACTTTTTAAGATCCAGCACAAAGTCTGCTACAGGACTGGGTAAAGTCTCCTCACCTGGGAGAAGGGGTCAAGGCAGGAAGTCAAACCTGTCCAAGGAATAGTCCAGAGCAGTGGAGGATCTGTTAGAAGGTAAACAGCAATCGATTGAAAAGGCCCTTAGAGCGAAGAAGGCCAAGAAAAGAGGTCGAAGATGAAACTCATGTATTTCAACTGTCGTGGCCTGGCTGGGCCTGTTAAAAAACCAGCCTTCATTAGGGTGCTTACTCTTGAACACCCGGATGTGAGTTTGCTACAAGAGACCTTAGGAGTAGGCGATGTGATTAAGGAGAGGTTGGAATGTTGGTTACCGGGTTGGTCTTTTGTGACCCTTGACGCAAGAGGTCGTTCTGGGGGTCTGGCGGTGGGATGGAGGAATTGTTGCATGAAGTTGACTAATGCTTGGGGGTTGGATTCTTTGCTGGGGGTGGAGATCTTCTCTGAAGAGTTGGGGATTTCATTGTCCGTGATAAATGTCTATGGGCCTGTTGAGGCCTGGGAATTCGCAGGCGGAAACAGTAAGGGATTCTCCCCAATCAGCGTTCCCAACTAGCCCGCTGACTGTTTGGTATATGGAATCCGTCCGGTTTACGGTCCGGCTACCGTAGGTCAAAATAACAACAAGGGTCTACCGGTTGCGGCCCAGTCCACCGGAATTTGTATTTTGACTTAAAATGTATGCAATGCATATGCCTATCTAAACCATGCAGGGTGATAAGGATGCCGGGAACCACACGATGTGCTGCGCAGGTTCTTACCTCTCGTCTTACGTTCACAACACCTAAACCACATATGCAACTATGAACTAAGATGACTAACTACCTATCCCCGGGGAGCCAAAACAACTATTAATTAGTAATGCATTAACTTCATGCAGGATAAACACAATCATAGGTAACTGATACTTGTATTTACAGCACATGAAAGAGAAATTATTCCAGCAATCAGATAGCTAACTGTTATGTGAAGCACCAGCATTACTAAGAGTGAATTTTCCACAAAATAAACCGGAAATCATTTAACAAGACATAATTCATAGAGTTAGAACGATCTCACAATTCATGGACATATGCCGAAAAACAAAATAGTTCATTTTCCTGCCATCCATTGCACACCATTTGGAAAATCCCACAGTACTTTCTCCAATAGGCCAACTACAATTCTTTATTGCAAAAAGGAAATAGTTCTTCTTTACAATAGGTCATCCAGTGTGACCGAGGGANATAGGTCATCCAGTGTGACCGAGGGAAAAAAAAAAAAGCCCCTCTCTTGTTTCTCTTCCCTAGTTTTATACAAAATCAAAAATGGTTGGGCTGCCCAAAGTTGCCTTTGGGCTTCCTAACGCTTCATTTTCCCCCAAACCCTTACAAAATATTACATTATACAAAGTTTGACCAGTCCTTCTCACTTGGAGGGGGCCGCTTGGTCTTCCAAAAATTTCCTCCACGCTACTGCCTCAGCCGAGAGTCCTTCAAATGAGTGGGGCTCCAAGAATTGTATATTCAGCTCGAACTTATCTGCTTGGTTCCGAATAGCCTCTATCCTGGCCGTGTTCAGATGCACCTGCTCCTCCAAGAGCTGTACACTAATGGCCATGTGTTCAATTTCATTTCTCAGGATCGGCTCATCAAGGGCTCTTATATATTGGACCTTGGCTTCTTCTTCCTGCTACCTTGTCTGCAAAATCCCTGCAAGTGTATCATGATCAGGGAATTCATGTATCCTATGTTCAGCTTCCACTTGATAGCGGTTATAGGTGACAAGGGCTCTTCTAAAGAACTCTGTGCATGCTCCCTTCATTTTCTTCACTGTCTTCTGAAAGTCCTCTGCAATAATAACAGCAAACTCGATCAGATCATGGTCCCGCTTCAAAGCTTGCTTATCTTTAACTGGTAGTTCAGCTGGGACTTCTTGGTCATCTTCTACTCTGGTTATCCTTGAAGTTAGCACCTCCAGGATGTCTTGTGATCTATCCACAAAATAAGATGCTGTATTTAATATTTCATCCAGCCTGCTATCAATCTGCAGGACTTGGAACCTTTCTTCCTCCAGGGCCGTTTGCAGTTGCAGCATCCTAGCCTTCTGAGCCAAGATGTGTTCTTTGACTGGCTGCAGATCTACTTGCTGCTCCTTGGCTGCTTCTAGCTGCTCTTTCAGCTCTCTAACATATAAGGTATTAGATTCGTAGATGTCCTTCTGCTGCTCTATCAGTTCTCCTATCTGTGTCTTCATTCGTTCCCTTTCACTTTTCAAATCCTGAATTTCTTGATGTGCCTTATCCAAAGCTTCTTGTGTTGTTTCTTTTGCTTGGGCTTCCTACTGGATAGCATGAATTTCATGCTTCGTAACTTCTACCTCTTTGAGTGCATGCTCGTATTTTCTTCTTAATCTGTTGCTCTCCTCTCTCTCTCTTCTCAAGGTGTCCTTCAGCTGAGCGGAGGTTTTCTTGGTTGAGTCTAACTCTTTCATCATTTGATCTACATTGTCCTCCGTAGTGTCTATTGCTGCTCTGCCAGCCCTTATGAAAAACTTGGGATCTTTATCCATTCCGACCATAACAGCTTTGTTGGTTATCATAGTACTGGCCATCCCTTCAGCTCCTACCTTTTGCTCAGTTCTTCTCATGATCCTTTTGGTTGCCCTGTCGTAATACACTATGCTAAAATCAGGAACCTCTTCCCCTTTTTTCGGTGTAAAGGGTATTAACTGGAGCATAGGGGTGGAAGGAATGATGGTAGTGGGCACCTGCATGGTCTGCACCTCAGGGTTTTCCTCACCCTGACTTTTCCCTGCTTCCGATCCAGAGGCCTGCTGTTGTGTCATCTTTGTCTTCTCGGCCTCTTGTTGTTGAAGTTCTTCATCTATTTTCCTCTGAGCTTCCTCAGTTGCTTCCTGGGAAACC
>LPNX011066365.1:135893-149699 GCA_001517045.1 Pseudotsuga menziesii | reverse complement strand
TTGTGTTTGGTTGTCAGTTTATTTACAAATGTTTCTTATGTATTTGCTATATATTTTCTAGAATGTGTGTGAGATGCCAGTCCAAAATATAGTTAGCATATGTATCAGTTAATGAATTTTGGTTTCGTGGAATGTGATTAAAAGTAATAACTTCAAAATGTCTTTCCAGTAAACGTATTTGCATGAAATAATGTAACAATGTAGGATGACGCACCTGGTAAGCTCGATTGAGCTGGGAAACAACCAACTGAGAATACAAATAGACTTCAAGCTGGGTGATGCCTCGTGACAAGGCATCCCATAGGAGCTCAATGATAGCCCTATACTCAAAAACATTATTGGATCCAGGACCTAGACAAGTGCCACCCGCGGCAACAAGCTGTCCTGAGGGAGAGTAGATAACCCATGCTGCCAAAGCCAGGTTACAAGTGTGACAGCTAGCACCATCAGCAAAACCTACATACATCTCGGAAGACATCTGCAACAACTAGCAGATAGTATAAAAAACGAAACTAACAACCTAATGTACATAAAAATACATACATTAATATACAAGAAAAAGTGCTAAGCCTAGGCATAGTACTTCTTCAGGTAGAGCCCATTTCTAGGCTCAGGCAGCTTATTCCCATCATAATCTACTAATTCATATGCGCCTTTACTCAAAACTTTAGACACAACATAGGGTCCCAACCGCATAGCCTTGAACTTTCCCGCCCCCAGAGGCTCTTTGTCTTGGTCCCAGAGCAATACAAGTTCCCCCTCAGAGAAAACCTGAGGTTTGACCGTTTTATCATATTGAGATTTAACCCTATTCTTATGAGCCTGATTTGTAGTGAACGCATCTCTACGTTTTTCATCAAGGTGTTCTAAATGAAGCAATCGCTCTTCAAGCTCAGTTGTGTCAGGTAGCACATGAATAGCTATTTTCAAGGATGGAATTTCGCATTCAATCGGCGTAATAGCTTCCACCCCGTGAACGAGTTGGAAGGGGGGAAAACCCGTAGCAGTTTTGACATTGGTTCGATAAGCCCAAAGAGTAGGATATAACATGATGTGCCAATTTGAACAGGCTATATCAATAGTACGTTTAATTATAGTTTTTAAAGTTTTTTTTACATCCTCGACCTGACCATTTGCTTTTGGATAATAAGGAGAAGAGTGTTCTTGTCGAAATCCAAGCATTGTGGTCAGCTCTGTCATCATGTGATTTTGGAAATGACTGCCATGGTCAGTGACAATCACTTTAGGAATACCAAACCTAGCAATAATCTGATTAAACATGAAGTAAGCTGTTGTTTCCTTATTGTCTTTGAAAGTAGGCATTGCCTCTGCCCATTTTGTGAAATAGTCGACAGCGACAATGATGTATTTGTGCCCCCCAGCCGAGGCTGGGTTGCATGTCATATAATCGATCCCCCACTTCATGAAGGGGCCTACCGAGACGATGGGAAACAAGGGAGCAGGATGTGACCGCATTTTTCTGGTGTACAGCTGACATGGATGACAGTGTTTTACAGCTTCCACACAATCTTTGAAGATGGTGGGCCAGAAATACCCGGCACGTAATATCTTCTGGGCCGTTGCTAACCCAGATAAATGACCCCCACATGATCCGCTATGGGAGTCATTTAGGACAATCTCCGCTTCCTCATGAGTAAGGCAGCGGCGCAAGACAGAATCTACCCCTCTTCGATATAATGTATCTCCGATTATGAGGTAGTTTTTAGCATGAAGACGTAGCTTGCGTCGGTCTTCCCTAGAGTAAGCGGTAGGATACTTCAAAGTCTAGAGATATATAAGAATATCTCCGTACCAAGGATTAGAGGTTGATATAAGGAAGATGTGCTCGTCTGGGAATGAGTCATCTTGAATCACTACATCTTCTTCCGTAGAGAATTCTGCTATAAGCTCCGCAAAAACTAAGGATTTTTTGGATTTAGCGGATTGGAAAACCAAGTCAAACTCTTGGAGAATGACTATCCACTTATTGAATTTCCCCCCAACAATCCATCGGGATAAAACATATTGGAAAGGGTTTACATCCGCCACTACAGTAGTGGTCCTCAGTAAGATGTAGTGTTGTAACCTCTGTACAGCATAAACAGCCGCTAAGGCTAACTTCTCGACGTGAGAGTACTTAAGCTCAGGCCCAACCAAAGCACGGCTAAGATAATAGAAAACATGCTCAATGAGCTTGTCATCCTCCTGAACTAGCACTACCCCAATGGTAGACTCTGACGTGGCCAGATATAATAAAAAATCCCTAGAGTAATCTGGCGGGAGTAATAGAGGGGCCGACAACAAGGATTTCTTTAATGCCTCGAACGTGAGTTGTGCAGTTTCATCCCATACAAATGGGGTGTCCTGCTTAAGCAGGCGCATGAAACCTTTTGTGATGTTGGCATAATTAACGATAAAACGTCGAAGGAAGTTAGACTTACCTTGTAGACTCTGAAGTTGCCTAAGTGAATGAGGAGGAGGCAGATTTACAATGGCCTCGACTTTTAATGGATCCACCTGTATGACCTTGCTAGAGACAATGAATCCAAGCAATCTACCTGATTTGATGCAAAAAACAAACTTGTGGGGATTCAAGTGAATTTTATAATACCTGCATCTCTCAAAAATTAACTGTAAATGATCCGGATGCTAGATCCTCTTGTGAGAATGAGCAGGCAGATCATCCAGGTAAGGCTCGACAATGGCTTTTATATCGTGAAAAGAAAATTTCATGGCTCGTTGAAAGGTTGCCCCTGCATTTTTCAATTCAAAGGGCATTTTTCTATACGCGAATGTACCCCAAGGGCAAATAAAAGCCATTTTATGCTAGTCTTCTGGTTTGATTTGGATTTGATTGTAGCTAGAAAAACCATCCATAAACGAAAATAATTCACTACCCGCACATGCATCTATGATTTGATCGATAAACGGTGTAGGGTAGTTGTCCTTGGGACAGGATTTGTTAAGGTCACGAAAGTCCATACAAACGCGAATAGTCCCTTGCTTTTTATCAACAGGAACTGGGTTGGACACCCACTCAGTCAAAGCAACGAGATATATAAAACCTGCTTTCAACAGCTTTTCTACCTCTGCCTTCACAGCCGTCGCTTTACGCGGGTTCACGGGGCGTAATTTTTGCTGAACCAGCTTAGCATCAAGATAGGTTGGGATCTAGTGTTGAACAATAGATGGATCAATTCCTGACATCTCCTCATATGACCAGGCAAAGATATCGCGGAATTCCTTGAAAAGGGCAGTATAGATGGCAATCTCCTCCGAAGAGCAGTTTGCACCTATATAAATATTCTCCACGACATCTGGTTTTACGGAGATGTTGATCGGTATAGTAGCGGAAATTTTTGCCATATTCCCCTCGGCAAACACTCCTTCCCTAGGTAACGGGTTGACAGGTGTATCAACATCATCTGACAGTCTCACATAGAACTCTTGGTTTTCTATATTGCTTAGCTCTGGAAGGAAATAAGATCGGTGATGAAGATCCTCACATATCTTATCACGTGAACCCATAGCTTCCAGAATAGCTTCATCTGAAGGCAAAACAGTGTCTAAGCAATCTATGGAATGTAAAGAGTTTTCTGCCCATGCGGGCATATAGACTTCTTCCAGATCATCCGAGACTGTAAGAGGATCTGGAATGGGATCTGCAGTGGTTTGGGTAATAGCTTGATACACCACTTCCACTACAGATAAGGGCACTTCCGGTTCCTGAGGGGTTGGGAGGACCCAAGGATCAGTCCTATCGACCACCGAGTCAATGGAATTCCCTGCAGTAGTAGAACCGATATAAAGGACTGGAGCTGGAATATCGAATGTGCCCATCAATGATGCGTACAGTCTAGCCCCCAAGCTCTGTGCAGCAGGTTTTTCCTGATCAACCAATGGCACAGTGGAATCTTTAGACTCTAAGCGGCCTTTATGAGTAAAATCAAGTTGGTCAATAGTGACCAGCTTGCCCTCATGTGGAAATACCATGACACGAAAGACAGCAGATGCAATAGCAGACATTGCATAAGTCCAATTCCTACCCAGAAGCAAATTGTAGTCCAATGGAGCATCAATCACTTCGACTTCAATAGAGACTGCTTTGCTAGCCAGCTTAAGCTCAAAAGCTGGCAGGATACCATGTGGACGGAAAGACCTTCCATCAAAAGCAGTAAGTAAAGTGGTTGATGGGACCAGCTCTGGGGATCCAAGAGCTTTCCAACAAGCCAGGGACATAACACAAGTGGAGGCTCCCTCATCAATAACTGCTCGTCCAATGGTATTACCACCATGGAAAACATCTATCGATAGAGCTACATGTTAAGGGAGGAGAATTTTAAGATCAGAGAAATGAAACTTCACTATGAGACTCGAAGAGTCCATGCTACCTAAAGCTGCTAAGAGGGCATCCCGCTGAGCAGGACAGCTCTATAGCACCTCCAAAGCTGACATTACACACGGAGTCTAAGCCAAGTCTTCAACCACGGAGTAGTGAGCAGCGGCTCTGGCATTTGGGTTATGCAAAGTCTTCTTAAAGACACCTTTGGGTATCTTTGGCATTATTTCCGCAGGTTTCTCTATAGTGAGAGGGTTGGAAGTTTCAACTACAGATTTACCCTTCTCATCGGTCTCATTCTCATAGTTCTTGTTCCTGGTTTGTAACAAGGTTGAGGATCATACCATGTTGATATAATTGGGGTCAGGGGCAGCTTGAGTGCCCCCTGCTATGGTAGAAGCTGAAGCAGAATTCTTCCCTTGGGGAAATGGATCCTTCAGGATAGCCGGTGGTTGCATTTGTAACAGCTTCTAAGCTTGTTCCATGAGGGGACAAAGGTGAGTGAGGTGGTCTCCTTGGCACAACTTACAAGGAAACTTAACTTTCTTCTTCTCCCTTTTGCCCCCATCAGCATTGTTTGTGGGCTTTGGCTTGTTTTGATTTTGGTTTCCCTCTCCCTTTTTACCTTTCTTCTTCTTCCCACCGGGCTGTTGATTGCCCTTCGAAGAGGATTGTGCAAAAACATTTGCATTTTGGGAGGAGGGGGCATCCTTTGCTGCCTCTGCTGTAGACTGTTTGACAGATAATTGGTGAATTTGTTTTGTCAAAGACTCTATAGTGGGAGATTTTACGGACCCAACCACACCATCAGCATGGGTTCTAGGCTTAGGTTTCTCGGCCTCATGTGAAGGCCTCTATGCCTCAGGGATAATTTCATATAGAATCCCAGACTGTTAATAAATCAAGTCCAACTGTTGGGCCCTAAGTATGGCTTCTTCCTCACTAGTCACTCCTGATGTGGAAACATCCTTAGATATATAGGGCAATAAATATTTAAGGAACCATTCTAATAGAAACTCAGGAGGGATGGTATCTTTGATGAGACTCTTTCGCCTCCTCCATTCTTGGATATGATCTGAGATGTGGGTTGCCTTGTTTTGTCTGAAAGTGGACAACAAATCCGTTCCAAAATCGTAATGAACTGGAAGCTGAAAGTGACTAAGGAAAGCACTAGCTAGGTCCCAGAAGCTACTAAAAGAAGCAGAAGGCAGCTCAATGTACCATTTTGCTGCAGTGCCCGTCAAGATCCTCTGGAACAGCCTCAATCTCACTGAATCTTCATTCAATGAGTTGGAAGAACACCATAAGTGGAAGGTGGTGGCATGTGCCCCAGGATCTTCACTAGCCTTACCTTCGAACTTAGGGATGTCCGAGGGCAGTTTGGTGGGAATAGGTGGCCACAAGGGGTCATGCCTCACCGGATCGTTCATCAATTTTGATAAGTCTCGCAAGTTCAAAGTAGCCAGAAAAGGAAGCTTGGGCCTAACCGGTGTACTAGAAGTGCTAGCTTGGGTATTCGAGGGTCCAGCCCCTGAATGCCCATAGGTAAAGGTGGGGTTTCCCCTAGACACTGGTTGTGGAGTGGGAAGGTTTCTTTGGAACAGATTCCATTCGTAAGCCACCGTATTTTGGGTGGGAGGTGCAGTGTAAGTGGTTCGGGCCGTCCCCATAGAAATTGGGGTCTGAAATACTGGAGCAGGTATCCCTCCACTAAACAAAGAGAAGGGAGAGCTCGTGTATGGGACCGAAATAGGGGTTTGGTAGCTTTGCCCATAAGAGGTGTTGCTCCCAAACTTTACTTTTACATATGAAGGAGGTAGACCTATGTATGGGTTGGATGGGGGTATATGCCCCCCATTCCAAGGGAATCCTTGAACAAAGGTCCAGGATCCCATAGAACCACTGTGGGTAGTGTAAGGGAAGGAAGAAGGAATTGTAGGCATACTAGGAATCCCAGTAGCCATATCACCAAACATACTTTCAATGTTTGAGTAAACCGGTGGTTGGACCACCCGGCTTGCTGGAGTTAAGGGTGTGGAAGGTAAACTAGATCTGGGGGTACTCACCGGTGTTATACACCAGAATGGCACCTCTCCGTCCGAGTGTCAACTTTCCTTATGTTGGCACACCAAAGGACACTTATGGATTGAGGTTTGCCTAGAATACTATAGCTTGGCTTATTATGAAATACATTCTGCCTCTATCCAGCTAATTACTTTGCCACTTTTGCCATGTTAGGATGTATACGTGACTCTCTCTATTGACAACTCGTGCATCACTCACGAGTTTCCCTTGTAGCAAGTCGTGAATCCTTGTATTCGCGGGTTGCTCTTCTATATAATCACGCATCATTCGCAGGTTTCTCTACTGCAGACCCGCGAATGTGTTTCTTAACATTTAAATATTAAAAAACGTGTTAAGTAGAGATTAGTTATGTCATGTAACTGGATTTCCTTAACTGCTGTAACTTCTCTAACCTTCGAACTACCTTATTTCATCCATATAAATAGAGGTAGGGAGGTCCATGAGAAGGGGGGACTTGAATTTCTGCATTGTTATGCTGGAGAAATCGGGACTCTCTTTGCCCACACCTTTTCCCTGGAGGTCTTCCCCTTGTGTTGCAGAGCTTGGAGGATGAGTTCTTTGGAGAAGAGAAGCAGCAGAACCGGATCAAGGTTTCGTGAGGTGCCAAACTTGAAGAGAAGGTATATTTGTACTTGTTTTCAAGATTAATAAATATGTGATGTCCTTCTTCTTCCCAAATCATTGTTCAATGTGTGATTGAATCTTTGTTTATGATCAGATTATGATGTTAATCAGATTTATTTGATTATCATTTCTTTATATGTGGTCATAATGGTTTGAGGAAGGTATAACTTGTTTTGCAGGTCTCTTGGAGCGAGAGGAGCAGGAAGAGGATTGAAGAGAAAGCTTGGACCAGCCTTCAGTTAGTCAGGTGTGGACCTTTCTCATCTCTGATCTTGCTTATATATGCTTGCTGAACATTGTGCATCTCTCTTTCAACCCCAGTACGTTGATGGCCTCTTAAACTATAGCCATATGATACTTTCCTTTACAACAACCCGGGGAGGTAGTACCCCTTCAACCGGAAGGGTTGAGGTGAAAACAAATGAACTTTCTCCTTCAAAAGACATAGCTCTAACTACAGGTACACCTAGCACTGGTGAACTAAAAGGCCTAACCTGCATGATCACTGGATCGTTCAAATCAGTCAAGGGGGTATTATAATTTATTGCAAACTCGTCAGCTTGCAATTCCTCTATCTCAACTGTGTCAAAGTTAAAGCGGTTAGCTATTAATTCCGGTTCACCAAGAACCTCACTTACTCCTACTAGTTCAAAAGAACCACCTGTGCTTAGTCTCCGCCTTTGAGGTAAAGTTGGAGGTTCCAGTGGTGTGAGAGAAGGAAGGTTTCTCAACCTTCTTGACCTTCTAATATCTTGGTCCTCTAGAATTAAGACTTAAAAACAAACACACCCTAAGGCCAACTAATCACAAGCAAATCCATAGAGCATACACTAAAAATATCCTATAGTCTCAAGCAATCAAAACAGGCTATAACGATATGCTTTCCCGAAGAAAGCTGATGAACAGTTACTTGGCGTCCTTGAGGGGTTCTTAGGCATAAGCAGAGGAATCACCCAACCTCCCTCCTACACTTTCCACAAGGGTTACCTTCCAAGTCCGTTCAAGGTGAACTAGAAATAACCTTCCGGTTTACCTAGGTATGAGCCCTAAAAAGACAAGAGACTAAGGCTACCTTGACAATACCTATTGTCTGGGGGGACAGTCGCAAGCCGAACTCGTAAGCATGGGCAGGGTAGCTGAGCCCGAAACTCTGTCTAGGACAAAATCCCCAGATGCGTAAAAGTCATGGGTTACGTTTTGACAAGGGTTCGAGGGGTTATCCCCTCTGTCCAAGCCTCCATGCATCCTAGTGCTTAACTCCCGTTTGAGAGGAGCTTCCCAGATACAGCGGTAGAACCAAGGATTTACCTAATGAATAGCCCACTACATCTGAGTTTATAGTTTGTGGGAAGTTTACACTCCCTATCCCACAAACCTAGCCTAAGCTAGTAGGTGGAAGGCCCTAAAAATAAAAACTTACTAATAGATTTTAAATTTATGCGTTAATTTTAAGGGTTGTTCTTTACTCAAAGGAAGTGGAAGTGATGGACTGTATGATGTTTTGACTCAGCAGAAAATAAATGAAAGTAAAAGGTGCATTTAAAGAAAACTATCACTATAAAATAAACTTCTTTTCATTTTTTCAAATAAATATTGATGAACTATATGCAGCAAAAAGAGAAACTAAGCCTATATGTTTTTGTATTTTTCTGAGATAGTATTTCTTAAACTGAAACAAACACTACTCTAATGCAAAAATTACAATGCAAAAGATTAACTATGTTTTGTTTTTCATTTTAAAAAATGCTCAAAAAACTACTGTGAATGTATAAATGCAATGCTTGAGTAAACTTGACACTTATAGACTGTATAAAAAACACAAACTAAAACTAACAGGAAAACATAAACTAAAAAGCAGCAAGAAAAGCAGGCTAGGACCTCAACTTGGGTGCAGACAATTACCGATAGATCACTGCAAACTTTTAAACAGGAAAGTGCAAACCAATAACTGATAGAAAACAGACTAGACAGACAGAGTCTAAGACCCTGATCACTGATCTAGACTAAGGCACTCAAACCCACAACCCAAACAGGCCAGAAAGTTTCAAGATGCATACAGTAAATAAAACAAGTAAAAAGAACCCAAGGGCTTCAAAAAGCACTAAGATGTGATCACCTGATACACTTAGACAACTCTGCAACACTCTTAAAGAAAGTCTTAACAGAAAATAGGACTTATATCAGGCCAAATAACAAGCAAACTTTGACACAAAAATCACAGTTTTCAGGAGTATACGTGACTGTGTAGTAGTGCAGGTCGCGAATGATGCGCGACTGTACAATGGAGAAACCCACGTATGAAACTCAGTATGCGTGACTATCCAGTGGGACAACCCACGTATGGGTATAAAAATAATTCTAAAAAACAGAGAAAGACCCAAGACTTTCAAATGCTACAGTAAGTAAGAAAGGAGGACAAAAATCACAGACAAAACTTTGAGCAATTACTGGTCAGGACAACAGGAAAAGACCTAAAGCAGACTAGGCTTCCCCAGTGGAGTCACCAGTTCTGTTGTACAGGATAATTCACCTAATAACCTAGGTCTGGGGGGTTACCAACATACTCATGACTTGCAGACAGTTTGACTCTAAAAGCACATAATAGGAAATAGGAAAGTAACAGGACTTACTTGTATTGAACGAAGGTTGATCCTCGCTATCTTCTTCCTCTCTGATCTACTTACAAAGTCTCCAGGATAGTTCCTCTTTCACCTGTTAATAAACACTCTTCCAAATACAAAGCAATTCATATATATAGATGCAGGTTAGGCAAATCATATATCATATTGAAATGTAAACATTTACCAATCCACAGGATATGAAACACATATCGAAGAAGTAATATCTTTATTAACAATAATAGAAAGAGTTTAGGTTACAACCCAATGTCTGAACAAGGACTTCTCTGTCACCAAAGGATTCAGAGTTTCTCTGCTCCAAATATTTCTGTAGACAATCCACCAGCATAACTTTTCTCTCCAAGTATATATCTCCAAGCCCCTCCCCAAGGCCTCTATTTATATGGATGAAATGAGGAGTTCTCTAAGGTTAGGGAGGTTGTGGCAGTTAAGAATATTAAGTTAAATGAGTAAACTAATCTTCCATTAGCGCATGTTTTTAAATATTAATTTTGAGGAAACCATACGCGGGTCTGTAGTAGAGCAACCCGCATATGATACGCGACTCTATACAAGTGCAACCCGCATATACATGTATGCGCAACCTGCTGAAGATGATACTAGCGTATGATGCGCGAGATGCCAATAGATATAGTCGCGAATGCTACTCAAAATCTCAAAATGGAAAAGTAATCAGCTGGGAATATAGGCAATGTATTTCATCATCAACCAAGGTATAATGAAACTAGGCAAACCTCAATCCATAAGTGTCCTTTTGTGTGCCGATATGAGGGATAACAGCACTTGGACGGAGAGGTGCCATTCAGGTGTGTAACAATTAGTGTCTTGCAGGAGTAATTTGATCTTGGCTTTTCAGTTTTCCCTCTTTTTCTTCCTTTTTCTTCCTGTACGTAAGTATTTGCATTAGATTTACGCCTACACGCAATTTTCTCTTGAATTCCTGCATATGTATGCAGGTGTACTGCATACAGTCATGTATGCTTTGGTTTTGAGCTTATATTGGGGATTGAGTGTTACTGGGTGAGTTTTGATGATTTTTTAGTCTTTTTGGGCATTGTTAGTGTCTATATACAACCTTTGTTTCTGACGAGAGACCCCTTTTAATTTATTTTTAATTAGGATTTTTTATTTTCATTCATTTTTTCCTTTTTGTTTTGGGATTAGTGCATTAGGTCTCTTTTATCTTGGTGCCTTGATTGGATGTTATTTGTGAGTTGTTGCAGGGTCTGAGAGTTGTAGAGTTTTTTATTTCTTTTTATATATCATTTATTTCTAAAAATACAAAAATAATTTTATTTTGCATCATTATGCACTCTTGCATTTTTGCAGTCACATGGTACTTGCATTAGGTTTTTCTTATTGAATTCTAGTCAGGTGTTCATTTAGGAATGATTGCATTTGTAGAAATTCAGGCCTGCAGTATATTAATTTCACCCACAACAATTAACAATTGATCATGCAAAATTATCAACAATGGAGACTGAATATGGAGCTGTAACACAAAATTATATTAACTGAGTGTACAATATCCAACCCTATAATAACATAGGCTGCTGAATATATAGAATACATGAGCAAATCGAATGCATAAGGAAGCATCCAAATCTAGCATAAAGCAGGCTTACCCAAAATAGGCAAATCCCCCATAGGTGTAAAAAGCTGATCCCAAATCTATCAAGGACCCCACGAATTATCAAGGGTGCATGGGCAAGATAAAGAGTGGTCAAATGGTAGCTCATACATGCTTTTACATGGAGGAAAGAGTGGAGGAGGAAGAGGCAACAAAGCTGATTCACCTCACCTAGTCTTGCTTTCCTATGTGCCTTAAAACACTGAAAAAGTAGGCAATAAAGCAGAAAAAGCAGAAGGGCACCTAGGAGGCCAGGAATAAAGTAGATTTGATTCCTAAGGCTTTCCCAAGCACTCCATGAGTCAATAATGGCAAGTTTGACCTTTATGGATAGGCAATTAGCAACTTGCACATGGTGGGACTCATGGACTAGGAAAATAAGACAAACTAAATGAAATAATGTCTAAGTGGGTAAATACTATGGGTTGATTATTCTAACACCCCCCCTTAAGCCTGAATTTATGAGTAATAAATAAAAAATATAGGGCCTAGCTACAAGTCTTAGTCACCCTTTACATACTGCAATGTCCATACAACCAAGGAAAGAGGCAAAACCAACTTGGGAAAATCCTCCCTTAAACATGGACTGTAAAACAAAATTGTAGAATCTTGTCTCCACTCATGCTTTGACAGCATGATCAGCAATCCCCAGCAGTGATTTGAGATTACTGAAGGTCTTCTCACAAAATGATTTTGTGAAGATGTCAGCTACTTGTTCTGAAGATGAGCAAAAGAGTAGGTGAATGGTGCCATCATGCACAAGCTCTCTGATGTAGTGCATGTGAATCTCAATGTGTCTGGTTCTCTGCTTCTGAACTGGATCCTTGCAGATTCGAATGGTACTCTGGTTATCACAATAGATGGTAGTTGAGTACTCAGGTTCAAAACCACATTCTCCAAGTAAACCCCGCAACCATAAACACTGAGTTGCTGCATTGACAACTCCTCTGTACTCAGCTTCTGTAGATGAGAGTGCAATGGCACTCTGTTTCTTTCTTGACCAGCTAATTGGCCCTTCTGTAAGCATGAACACATAACTTGAAGTGGACTTCCTTTCAGTGCTATCACCTGCCCAATCACTGTCAGTAAAACCAATTAACTCAAGGTCAGAATTGGCCTTATATAAAATCCCATGTGTCCTTGTTCCCTGAACAAAGATAAGGATCCTCTTTGCTGCTTTCCAATGGATCTCATGGGGCTGATACATGAATCTAGAAGCAACACTGACTGCATAACAAATATCAGGTCGAGTATGTGTCAAATACAATAAACATCCAATCAACTGTCTATACAAAGTGTTGTTTACCATCGGTGGAGAATCATCTTCCTCCAGCTTTACTCCTGAAAGGAAAGGAGTTTTGCTTGCTTTGCAATATTGCATTCTAAATTTGATCAGCAAATCCAATGCATATTTGTACTGGTACACCTTGATTCCATCTTTGGTTTGAGCAATCTCAAGCCCCGGAAATTGACTTAAGAGCCCCAAATCTGTCATGGAGAAGGCTTGGTTCATAGCTCCTTTTAGGGAAGCAATCTCAGCCTGTGAGCTTCCTGTAATGAGGAGGTCATCAACATATAACACAATAATCATTAATGAACCATTAATTACCTTCATATAGACATTCAAATCTGATTTGCACCGAACAAAATTCAGAGATAGCAAGAAGCTATCTATCTTGGCATACCAATCCCTGGGGGCTTGCTTTAGCCCATACAATGACTTTCTCAACCTACACACAAGAGAATGGTCAGTAGAAAAACCTTGGGGCTGCTGCATATATATCTCCTCATTGAGATCACCATTCAGAAAGGCACATTTTACATCCATATGATGTACCTTCCATTGCCTTGATGCTGCAATGGCTAGAGCTAGCCTGATTGAATCCATCTTTGCCACTGGGGAAAAAGTCTCATTGTAATCAATGCCATGAACCTGTGAGTAGCCTTTAGCTACCAATATAGCCTTGTACTTCAGTGGTGAACCATCAGCAGCAAATTTGGTCTTATAGACCCACTTACACTGTACTAGTTTTCTCCCTGGGGGAAGATCCACTAGCTCCCATGTGTTGCTTTTCTGTAGCGAGTTGAACTCCTCATTCATGGAAGCTTTACATATTGGATATCCTACTACTTATTCATATGTTTGAGGATCAGAATCCACCATCAAATAGCATTTTTCAGCAAACTCAGGATCCTTCATGCACAGACCACTCTCAAATTGAGATCTAGTCCTCCTTGGGTCATTGGGATCACCAGCTAACTGTCCTACTGCATGTAGTGTCTTGGCTGCCCATTTAGGCCTTGTGGGGATATTTGGGTTTTCAATAAACTCATATCCATCAGATAAATCAGAATCATCATGTTCAACAAACTTTTTACTTACTTCTTGAGGTTCAGGTGGTGAAGAGGCTTCACCAATCTCAACTTCTGCAAGGGGTTCTTCTTCAAACTGAACACACCTTTCAATGAAGGCTTTGTTTGTGCTCAAT
>LPNX011066365.1:122173-135792 GCA_001517045.1 Pseudotsuga menziesii | reverse complement strand
CCCAACAATACCTGGAGAAATCATCAATAAAGGTCAATGCATATTTGGCCTAACTCATGGACATATGAGGGAATGGGCCAGCAACATCACTATGAATCAGTTCGAGGGGTGCAGAGGTTCTCTCATGGCTGGCTTTCTCAAATTTGTGCTGTGGGTGTTTTCCTAGGATACAGCCTTGGCATACTCCTTTGGAAAATTTTATCTTGGGCAACCCTATGACCATATCTTTCTCACTAAGATAAGATAAATACTTATAATTTAAATGGACAAATCTTTCATGCCATAGCTTGCTAGCTTCATTAGCATGGATAAGAAGAGGAGAGGGGTTTGAGTAAGGCAAGAAGTGTGAAAACATGTATACCTTTTGAGCATGATTCGCTACTCCTTTTGGAATGATTCTTCCACTTGAGATTTCTGTGATCTCAACTTCATCTGGTGAGAATATGACTTTCTTAGGAGACCCAGTGCGGGTCATCTGGTACACTGATAGAAGGTTGGAGGTGAGACCAGGGACATACAGCACATTGTTGAAGTTACCATGATCAAGTTCTATCCTTCCTTTTCCTTTGCTTTCAGTGAGAGAGTCATCTCCCAGTACAATAGATGGTCCTTTCAACTTGTCCAGTGAGGAGAAGGCCTCCTTAGTCGAAACCATGTGTCTTGAAGCTCCAGAATCTATGATAAAACTGAGTGAGCTTGATGTGCCAGCAACTAGAGCATGAACTCTCTCTCTGTCATCAGAACTTGATCCTCCTTCTCTCTTCTTTGAGCCTTCTGGAAGGGAGATTCCATTATTCTCCAATAGTTGAGTTAACATATCTATCTGCTTTTTCATACAAGAGCTTTCAGTATGATAGCCCTTATTGCAGTATGAGCACTTGTTCATATCACCTTTGTTTTTCTTCTTCTGGGTATTTTTCTTGGGACCTTGTTGATCCTCTGGAGACTGCTTCTTGTCTCTTCCTTTCTCAGGTGCATTTTTAGCTTTCTTCTTGCTTTTTGAATCCACCTTCGAATCTCCAGCAACCAGAGCTTGGTATTTGGAAGGTTTGATGGTGCCCATCATCACCAGCTTGTCTTGTTCCTGTGTGAGAGATTCCATGAAATTTTCAAGGCTGGGCATCTTCCAGGTTCGAGCTATGAGTTTTGTGGCATAGAAGGTCAAAACAAAGACTGAGTAATCAGGCCCTAGCTTTGAGAGGATGGACAATACGAGCTGCTCATCTTTCTTTTCAATACCACACTGTTTCAGCTGCAAAACTAGTGCTTTGAACTTGGAGAAATATAGCTGCAGGGATTCAAAATTACTGGGACTCAGGGAGATCAGCTCATTTTCGATCTGGTGTCCCCTCATCTCATATTTCTTTCCAAAGAGTTCAGAAAGTTTCTCCCATACTTGATCCGGTGAAGTCAATCCATTGAGATGGAAAAGGAGGTCTCGGGAAATACTGAGACATAGGAGGCCATAAGCCTCATCTCTCCGATTGTGCCATTTTATCTTCTCTACAGCAGCATTGGGCTCTGATTCTGTAGCCATAGTCACCCTGTAGAGGCCTTTCTCTCTCAACAAGATCTCCATCTCTGCTTTCCATTCAAAATAGTTGAAGGGAGTGAGGATAGTTTTCTGTGAATCCATAGCTTTAGAAAATCTATCCCGGCTGTCAGTAGAAGACTCCCAGTCTTGATGTCGAACCTGCAAAACAATTTTTGGAGGAGAGTAACAACCTACAATGGCTTTGATACCATGTAGAAATTCAGGCCTGTAGTAGATTAGTTTCACCCACAACAATTAACAATTGATCATGCAAAATTATCAACAATGGAGACTGAATATGGAGCTGTAACACAAAATTATATTAACTGAGTGTACAATATCCAACCCTATAATAACATAGGCTTCTGAATATATAGAATACATGATCAAATTGAATGCATAAGGAAGCATCCAAATCTAGCATAAAGCAGGCTTACCCAAAATAGGCAAATCCCCATAGGTGTAAAAAGCTGATCCCAGATCTATCAAGGACCCCATGAATTAGCAAGGGCACATGGGCAAGCTAAAGAGTGGTAAAATGGCAGCTCATTCATTCTTTTTCATGGAGGAAAGAGTGGAGGAGGAAGAGGCAACAAAGCTGATTCACCTCACCTAGTCTTGCTTTCCTATGTTCCTTAAAACACTGAAAAAGCAGGCAATAAAGCAAAAAAAGCAGAAGGGTGCTTAGGAGGCCAGGAATAAAGTAGATTTGATTCCTAAGGCTTTCCCAAGTTCTCCATGAGTCAATAATGGCAAGTTTGACCTCTATGGATAGGCAATTAGCAACTTGCACATGGTGGGACTCATGGACTAGGCAAATAAGACAAAATAAATGAAATAATGTCTAAGTGGGTAAATACTATGGGTTGATTATTCTAACAGCATTGTCATTTGAAGTAAAAAATTCACATCTCATATAGTGGCAATCCTAGTAGCATCTCTATAAAAGTAGGAGTACATAATACATAAGAGTACAATGGCTATGAATATACATGATATATAAATGTCATGTGTGGTCATCTCCAAATACAATATACAATGAGCAAAATATGCATAGTGGATGAAGATATCTGATAATTTACTAGAATCTGGTCATGAGAACTGACATCTCATAAATACCGGCACGGTAAAGGAGGTAGAATATGTGGGATGACAATAAGTTCGGTGGTATTCTACACAAACTTATATGAGTACATGTCCCATCATGTGAATAAAGGTGTTAAGGTCAAACATGATGGTCCATTGTCTGATTATAGATCATTGATGTATACCATTAATTGACAGGAGATATACCACCAATAATGATAATGGGAATAAAGCTACAGAGTGCAATCTAACAAGTGGGAATAGATGTGTTGCGGTCAAACACTTGAAATAATCCATTGATTAGGGGACATTGATATATTCCCAAAACTCTTGATGGTGAGAGGAACTCCCACTGATGATTGCAAGTCTCAAGGCACTCAATAGAATCTAGACTTCTATTCCAGAATAAATTATCTAAAGTCGATGGAATGGAATCCACTGAAAGGAGGGCATTAAGGAATCCACCACCAACCAACATGAGGTACTGAACAATGCTGGATAATTGGGGAGAACTCGAACAAACAAGATGTGCATGAACCAGTAACTATACCAGGAATGGACGACATGCAAAGACAAGATAACTGAGGAATGGATGACTCAAGCTAAAATTCCTTCAAACAAGAGCATAAGGAAAATGGTGACTGAACATAGGAAGCATAGAATTGACATGCAAATTGGGACAAGTCTGTGACAGAGGAGGCATCGACAAAGGATCCATAGGGACTGGAAGCATAACCAATCAGTGGAGAAAACTTAGAATCACGAGTACAAACCTAAATTCATACTAATAACCCAACCAATGGATGCGATATATAGTGATATAATTGAAGGTGAGATGACTCAAGAGATTCCATATGTAAGAGCTTGAAAAATAATAAAATTTCTTATAGTATACAACTAGAAGGAGGCGAGTGTCGTGGAAAAGAAAACTAGTTCCAAGTATTGGATCATACCTATGCTCAATGCATGGAAGAATGTGTAGAATGAGGACACTCGAGTGAAGGTCTCCTCCCGGTAAGGGATGATGAAGCTAAAAAAGATATATAAAAGTCTTTGGTTGTCTAGGATTGAGGCAATCTCGAGCTACATGGCTTATAACTCTTAAGAGTGGAGCCAACATAAATCTCAGTAAGGCAAGAAAAACACATGAAATGCAATTCCAACTTGATATATAAGGGAGTCCCCATGGTGGATGGCTAACATAAAGTTTAAGAGGGATATGAATAAATTTCTCGAGGACATGGTAGGACTATAAGGGACTCCCAAACCTAGTGGAGAAATCTCAGCATGGGTACCAAAATGCAAAGTGGGATCTAACTAGGGCACCCATGAATCAGAAATCTCTACCACTTAAATAATGCCACTTATAATAGTAGCATGAAGGTTCCGTGACAATACGAAGTGGGTTCATACCCAAAGTGAAGGTGACATGGTCATAAGGAGATACATAATGCAAGTGGATGTGTGGTCCTAACCTATATGCCAGTTCAAAATTATAGCTATCATGAGCATGAATGGGTCAAATCCTTGGAGAGAGTGTACAAAAACTAGACCCTACATAACAACAATATTAGTCCAAAATAGCTAGAAATAGTTAGTAAATATTCCAAACTATAGGATACAGTGAGGATTGATCATGACAACTGCATCAAAGGAAACATTGTGACAAACGATGGGACATAAGAAGGAATGTAAAGTGTAGACGCAATGCTCATGTATCCACTACAAACCCTATGAGAACAAAATTTGGTTGTTAATACCATGATATGGAGTGAAAATCCTCCAAAATAGGATTAAAGGGTGGAATATGACCACTCCCAAATCTATGACAAAAGGTAAGGGGTTCTGGTGCCGTCCAGTTCAACACCAAGGTCGACACTAGGTCCTGGAGTAGTTGATAGGATACTAGTAGTGATATCAGGCTTGCCAAACATAAAAAGACCCAAACTCAAGAGAACATAAATATACTCAAGTAACCACTATCCTCGAAGCCAACTAGCACACAAAGAGCACAATCCTAAGAAAATAAAAGCCAAAATGAAAGCAAGACAAGGGGAGGATAATTGAGATCCCAAATGTAGAAGGTATGTCTCGCCTAGGAGAGGCCTTGAACATCCATACATGACAAAAAGAGGTGTGTAACCAATTATAGTGGCCCTTAGCTTCAACACATAAAGTGACTATGTTGTTCGACCCCTACCTGCTCACAAAACTCATAGAATAACCTTTACAAGTACCCCCTGCAATACCTAGGTAAGGAAACTAAGGTCACCCCAATATAACCAATTCTCCGGTGGACAGTAGCAGGCGAGATCTACCATATGGGAAAGGTAGCAAATCCTAAAGCTTGAAAGCACCAAAGGCACCTCAAAATCCCCCATATATGAATAAGATCTTGGAAATATATTCGGCACTGGATGAATACTGGAAAGAGGCTACCCCCACCACAAGCATGTATGATTCCTCATGCTTAACTCTTGTGTAAGAGAAGCCTCCCGAGAACACCAATTATACCAAGGATTTCACTCTCTCACCTAGACATAAACCTACATGTTTTTTTTAGTATTTTTGGAGAAATTTACTCACAAAAACCTATTCCAAGACTCTAAAACCTAATCTTATTAATGTACCCTATCAAAGAAAAATGTGTAATCCATTTTAAATTGAATGTAGATTTTAGGGGATGTGATTACTCTAAGTAAATGATTGTGTAACCAATGATTTCATGACTCAACAGTGAAAGTAAATATGCACACCTAACAAACAATGTCAAGTGCAATTTTTTCTTTAAATGAGAAAACATGGTATGCCACTACATGAGATGCATATTTATTCTTCAAATGACAACACAACCATTCCTATATGAAATCCTAAACACAACTCTCATCAAATAAATCCAATGGAAGTACCTCCTTAAATCCATATGTGAAATACAGATACGAATGCAATAATTATTTTGTATTTTTCAATATAAAAGAATGAAAATGCAATAAAATTCATTAAAATTCTCACTCTCTGTAGCAAGCATCAAACACAATCCAAGCAAGACATCGAGACAAAAAGATTAATGCACTAATGGAAAAAAAGAAGAAGGATATATCCAGAGTAGAGGAAAGAGAGAAAGAGAGAGAGGGTGTTACTAAGGGTTAAGGGGAGGAGGGGAGAGATAAAGAGGAGCTTGGTGGTGGGTGTGTGTATTAGAGAGAGAGTGGGGAGGTGTTATGGAGTAGAAGGGGAGAGGGACGGGTGGGGTTTATGGGTAGGTGAAGGATTAGGCGGTTGATAGAAAGAGAGAGGGACAGATTGATATCAAAGGGAGGGTTGCTATGGGTAGGAAGATAAAGGGGGTTGGGGAGAGAGATATAAATCAAGAGTGTTAAAGGTTCGTGGATGAGTTCTAGGAGATAAATGCTTAGATATAATGAGGTTTATGGGTTTATGGAGGAGTATTAAAGTTAGAGAGAAGAAGGGGAGAGAGATGTGTGGAGTTTATGGGTAGGTGGTTGATAGAAAGAGAGAGAGATATTGAGATCCAAGGGGGGTTACTATGGGTAGGGAGATAAGGGGGGTTAAGGAAAAAGATATATAAATCAAGAGTGTAAGGGGTTTATGGATGAGTTTTGGGAGAGAAAGAACTATATCTCATGAGGGTTATGGTTTATGGAGGAGTATTGAAGTTAGAGAGAATGTGGTTATACTAGGTGGGTGTTGGATAGGATGAGAGATAGGTGGGGGGATGGTTACTAGTAGGGGGTATTAGTAAAAACATAGAGAGGGGGGCTTGTGGAGAGAGAGAGAGAGAGAGAGAGAGAGAGAGAGAGAGAGAGAGTGATTGAGATATATAGAGGATGTTTTAGGTAGAGAGAGATGGTGGGGTTAAGGGTAGAGAGAGAGAGCGAGGGAGAGAAGGTGGGTGTTAGGAGAAGTGAGAAAGGAGTGGGTGTTACAAGTATGTGGAGGAGTACATGAGAGATAGTGAGAGAGAGATTATATCTTAGTAGGGGTGAGAGAGATAGGGAGGATGGGAGTTATTTGTAGGGGTGAGACTACAAATATGGTGGGTGTTAGGAGAAGTGAGAAAGGAGTGGGTATTATGGGTATGTGGAAGAGTACATGAGAGAGAGAGAGAGAGAGGGAGAATGGGATTTATTTGTAGGGGTGAGACTACAGAGATGATTGTGTTAAAAGGAGAGAGACAACAACGAAGTGTTAGGGAGGAGGAGGGAGAGAAAGTAGTGGGGGTTAAAAGTAGGTGGGTTAGTATGGGTTTGAAAGAGACAAGGGGATGATTTAGGGTATCAAGAAGGATAGGGGATAGGGAGATAAAAAGATATATATTAGAAGGCCTGATATTTCTAGGAGCAATATTGTTGTTAGAGAGAAGTAGGGTATATTTGAGGATTGTGGGGGTGTGGAGCAGGGATAATGAGATTGAGAGAGAGAGAGAGAGAGGTGTAGGGGATTTTGGTAGGATTAGGAAAGAGAGATAGAGATAGAGGAGGATTTAAGGAGAGAGAGGGGACTTAGGTGTAGAGAGAGAAAGAGGGAGAGAGTGTAGGTGTTAGTGGGTTGGGAGAGAGAAAGTGTTGGGTTTTAAGTGTAAGTGGAGTAGTAGAGATAGAGAGTAAAATAGGTTAGGGATATGGGGATGAGTGAGGGTATTAGTGGTTTTTGAAGGGTTATGGGTTTCAAGAGGAGGCGTGTTTTTAAAGAGAAGGGAAGAGTATAGATAAAGAGAAATGTAGGTGAGTAGTGAGGTTTTTTTAAGTAGGGAGTAGATGGTGGGGGGATGGTTAGTGGTAAGGGGAGGGGGATTAACAGAAACATAGATATTATGAGGGTGAGTGAGTGTGTGTGTTAGAAGGAGATTTTTTGAGTATGGGAGAGAGAGAGACACAGAGAGAGAGAGAGAGAGAGAGAGAGAGAGAGAGAGAGAATTTGTGTTTCAAGGGGTTCTGGAAGATAAAGAGAGAGGGTGGTTAGAGGTATGAGAGAGAGAAATCAAGAGTCTTGGGGTTTGTAGTAGGGAGTGGAAGATTGAGAGAGAGAGAGAGAGAGAGAGAGAGAGAGAGAGAGAGATGGTAGCTATAGAGACAGAGGGGGGAGGTTAGTGGTAGGATTAGGCGAGAGAGATAGAGGGGAGTTTAAGGAGAGATAGAGGAGTTGGGTGTATATAGAGAGAGGGGGGGGGGAGAGAGTGTGGGTTCTAGTGGGTTGGGAAAGAGAGAAAGTGTTGAGGGTTAGGGGTAGGTGGAGTATGGAAAATAGAGAATGATAAAGGTTAGTGATATGTGTATGATTGAGGGGTTAGAGAGAGATAGAGAGAGATTGAGGGGATTATGGGTATGAGGAGGAGTGTATTTAAATAGAAGGGGATGAGTATAGAGTAAGAGAGGGAAAGAGAGGTGGAAAAGGAGGTTCACATATATACAGAGATGGATAGTGGCAAGGGAGGTTATTGATAGGGGGAGGGGATGTGGGGGTGGGTAGAGATAGTGAGAGATGATGGGTAGAGAGATAGAGAGGGGGTGGTTAGTAGTAGGATTAGGAAGAGAGAGGTTTTGTGTAGATAGAGAGAGAGGGGTTTGGTGTATATAGAGAGAGGGGAAGATAATAAGTGCAAGTGGGTTAAGGAAGAGAGAAAGTGGTGAGGTTTAGGGGTAGGTGTTATGGGTTTGAGGAGGAGTAGTGTATTTATAGAGAAGTGGGGGATATTTGAGAAGTATCGGGGTGTGGAGTAGGGAGAGGTAGATTGAGAGAGGGGGGCTTAGTGGTAGGATTAGGAGAGAGAGAGAGAAGGGGGATTTTAAGGAGATAAAGATGAGTTGGGTGTATATAGAGAGAGAGTGAGAGAGCATGGGTGCTCAGTGGGTTTGGGAAGAGAGAAAGTGGTGAGGGTTAGGGGTAAGTGGAGTAGGGAAAAGAGAGAATGATATAGGGTATTAATGGAGGTATTATGGGTTTGAGGAGGAGGGTATTTAAAGAGAAAGGGTGGAGTATAGAGTAAGAGAGAGAGAGAGGGAGAGGTGGGAAAAAATATTTAGGAGATAGATGGAGGGAGAGTGGATAATGTCAGAGGAAGGTGGATTACAAGAAAAATAGAGAGAGTGTCGGGTAATGGATAGAGAGAGAGAGAGATAGCATGAGGGGGTGGTCATTCATAGAAGTATGAGAGAGAGAGAGAGAGGGCGGGTAGAGAGAGGGGGGGGTGGTTAGTGGTAGGATTAGGAGAGAGAGATAGAGCAGAGTTTAAGGAGAGGGAGAGGAGTTGAGTTTAGATAGAGAGAGAGAGAGCGTGGGTGCTACTTTGTTAGGTAAGAGGGAAAGTTGTGAGGGTTAGGGATAAGTGGAGTAGGGAAAATATATTATGATACAAGGTAGGGATATGGGTATGAGTGGGGTTTTATAGAGAGAGAGAGAGAGAGAGAGAGAGAGAGAGAGAGAGAGAGAGAGAGGTGGGAAAAGAGGTTCCAATATATAAGGAGATAGATGGTGGGGGTGGGTAGAGCTATATAGAGAGGAGGGGTTGGGTAAAGAGAGAGAAGGGGGTGGTTAGTGGTAGGATTAAGAGAGAGATATAGAGGGAATTTAATAAGAGAGAGAGGATTTAGGTGTAGATAAGGAGAGATGGAGAGAGAGTGTGAGTGCTAGTGAGATGGGGAAGAAAGAAAGTGGTGAGGGTTAGTGATAGGTGGAGTAGGGAAAAGAGAGAAGGATATAGGGTAGGGATATGGGTTTTATTGGGGGTTTAGAGAGAGAGAGAGAGAGATTTAGGGGATTATGGGTGTGAGGAAGAGAGTAGTGGAAGAGAATGGGAGGGGTATAGAGTAAGAGAGAGTAAGAGAGGTGGGAAAAGAGGTTCATATATATAGGGATATATATAGTAGGGGGTTGTTAATGATAGGGGTGGGGGAATAGAAGAAACATAGATGGAGTGCAGACTAATGGAGAGAGAGAGAGAGAGAGAGAGATATTACGACAGGGTGGGTGGAGAGAGAGGGGTGGTTACTTATAAGATTAGGAGAGAGAGATGAGTTGGATGTAGATAAAGAGATATGGAGAGAGCATGGGTACTAGTGGGTTGGCAAAAAGAGGAAGTGGTGAAGGTTAGGGACAGATGGAGTAGGGAAAAGAGAGAATGATATAGGGTAGGGATATGGGTATGAGTGGGTAGAGAGAAAGTGGTGTGGTTTAGAAGCAGGTGGATTATTATGGGCTTGCGAGAGGAGGGGTGATTCAGGGTATCAAGAAGGATAGTGGTTTGGGAGATAAAGAGGAGGCTTGGGAGTTTGCAAAGGAGTATTATGGTTAGAGAGAAGAAAGGTATATTTGAGGACTGTGCGGGTGTGGAGTAGCGACGAGAGATTTAAAGAGAGATGGGGGGGTTAAGGAGAGAGAGGTGAGTTAGGTGTATACAGGGAAAGAGGGAGAGAGGGTAGGTGTTAGTAGATTGGGAGAGAGAGAAAATGGTGGGTTTTAAGTGTTAGTGGAGTAAAAGAGATAAAGAGTAAAATAGGTTAGAGATATGGGGATGAAGGGTGGGAGTGTTAGGGTTGTTTCATAGGTTATGGGTTTGAGGAGAAGTAGGCGGGTTTTTAGAGAGAGGTGGGGAGTATAGTGAATGCGAGAGATAGGTGAGTAGGGAGGTTTTGGTAAATAGGGATATAGATGGTGGGGAGATGGTTAGTGGTAAAGGGAGGGGGATTAGAAAAAAACATATAGATTATGTAGGATTATGGATAGTATGTGTGACAGAGAGGAGGGTGGTTAAAGGCATGCGAGAGAGAGATAAAGATAGGGTGGGGCTAGGGGAGGAGGGAGAGAGAGAGATAGCCCTATAGTAGAGATAAATAAAGAGAGAGATAAATAAGGAGAGAGGGTAGTTTTTAATTGATTAGGTTAGTGAGAAAGGGTTGGAGGTTAGTTGTAGGTGTAGTGGAGGGAGAGAGAAATAGAGAGAGAGAGAGAGAGACATAGAGAGAGGTTTTTAGAAATGGTTATGGGAGGAGGGGGCATATAAAGGGAACATGGGAGTTAGTTGTAGATATGAGATAATGGGAGTGAGTGTTTATGTGTTAGGGTGAGAGTGAGGGGAGTTACAAAATAGGTACAGAGCGGAATGGGTGATCATTAGGGATAGTTCGATTAATAGGGAGTTCAAAGAGAGAGAGAGGAGGAGGTGGGGTGTTCGAAGCTAGGAGGAAGTAGAGTGTTGGAGAAGATAAAGAGATATATATTCATAACGTTATGGGTTTTAGGTGAACAATTGTGGTTATAGAGAATTGGGGTATATTTAAGGAATCTTGGGGTGTGGATTAAGGAGAGGGATACTGAGAGAGAGAGGGGGTGGGTAGAGAGAGATGGTTGGTAGAGAGAGAAGGTGAGTAGAGACAAGGAAAGGGGGTGGTTAGTGGTAGGATTAAGAGAGACAGGTAGATGGTAGTTTAATGAAAGAGAGAGGGCTTGGGTGTAGATAGAGAGAAAGGGAGAGAGCATGGGTTCTAGTGGGTTGGGGAAGAAAGAAAGTGGTGAGGGTTAGAGTGTTGGAGAAGATAAAGAGATACATATTCACAATGTTATGGGTTTTAGGAGAAAAAGTGTGGTTATAGAGAAGTGGGGTATATTTAAGGAGTCTTGGGGTGTGGAGTAAGGAGAGGAATACTAAGAGAGAGAGGCCGTGGGTAGAGAGAGATGGTTAGTAGAGAGAAAAGGTGAGTAGAGAGAGAAGGTGAGTAGAGATAGGGAGAGGGGGTGGTTAGTTGTAGGATTAGGAGAGAGAGGTAGATGGTAGTTTAAGGAAAGAGAGAGGGAGAGAGCACGGGTTTTGGTGGGTTGAGGAAGAGAGAAAGCGATGAGGGTTACGGGATGGGGTTATGATTTTAAGGAGTAGTAGTGTAGTTATAGAGAAGAGGGTTTTATTTGAAGAGTCTTGGTGTGTGTAGGGTGAGGGAGATTGAGAGAAAGAGGGCATGGGTAGAGAGAAATAGAGAGTGTGGGTAGAGACAAAGGGGTTTGAGAAAGAGGGTGTGGGTAGAGAGAAATAGAGAGCATAGGTAGAGACAAAGGGGGGGTGGTTAGTGGTATGATTAGGAGAGAGAGAGAGGGGGGGAGTTTAAGGAGAGAGATGAAATTTTGGAGTAGATAGAGACTAGGTTCTAGTGGGTTTAGGAAGAGAGAAAGTAGTGAGGGTTAGGGGTAGGTGGAGTAGGGAAAAAAGAGAATGATATTGGGTAGGGATATGGGTATGAGTCACGGTTTAGAGAGAGAGAGAGAAATACAGAGAAAAAGAGAGAGAGAGAGAGAGAGAGAGATATTAGATGGATTATGTGTTTGAGGAAGAGGGTAGTTAAAGAGAAGGTAAGTATTATAGACTAAGAGAGAGAGAAAAGTGGGAAATTAGGTTCGGGTATATAGGGAGATAGATGGTGGTGGTTAGTAATAGGGGAAAGGGATTAGAAGAAACATAGAGGGAGTGCAAGATTATGGATAGTCACACACAGAGAGAGAGAAAGAGCATGAGGAGGTGGGTACTGGAAAGATTATGAGGGAGAGGGGGAGAGGGTGGGGTTATGGATAGAGAGAGAGAAAGAGGGAATGAATATATGTGTCAATGGGTTGTGGAAGAGAGGGAGAGAAGGTGGTTAAATGTATGAGAGAGAGAGAGAGGTTTAGTAACCATTATGGGAAGGAGGGGAATTAGTCATAAAGGTGGGAGAATGGGTGTGTGTGTGTGTGTTAGAGAGATAATGGGTGGGAGTTAGGGAGTAGTGGGAGAGAGGAAGGGGTGATGGTTAGGTCTAGAGGGATTAGTGTGGGGTCGAGAGAGAGAGAGAGAAGGAGAAATAGAGGAGTTGAGGTGATCAGAGTTAGGAGGAGGGAGAGTGTTGGAGGATATAAAGAGATAGATATTAATAGGGTTATGGGTTTGAGGAGTAGTGTAGTTATAGAGAAGTGGGATATTTCTAAGGAGTATCAGGTGTGGAGTATGGAGAGGGAGGTTGAGAGAGAAAGAGGGTGAGTAGAGAGAGGGATATGTGGGTGGTTATTGGTAGGATTAGGAGAGATAGATAGAGGGGAGTTTAAAGAGAGAGAGGAGTTGGCTGTAGATAGAGAGAGAAGGACAGAACATGGGTGTTAGTGGGTTGGGGAAGAGATAAAGTGGTGAGGGTTAGGGGTAGGGGTATATTTGAGGACTATTGGGGTGTAGAGTAGGGAGAGGGATATTAAGAGAGAGAGACAAAGAGGGGTGGGTAGAGACAGAGAGGGGGTGGTTAGTAGTAGTATTAGGAGAGAGAGAAGCTGGTGAGGGTTAGGGGTAGGTGTAGTAGAGAACATACATAATGATATAGGGTAGGGATATGGGTATGATTACAGGGATAGAGAGAGAGAGAGAGAGATAATGGGGGTATTATGGGTTTGAGTAGAAGGGTAGTTAAAGAGAAGGGGAGGAATATAAAGTAAGAGAGAGAGAGGTCGAAAAGTAGGATAAAGTATATAAGGAGATAGATGGTGGGGGGTGGTTAGTGATAGGAGGGATTAGAAGAAACATAAAGAGAGTGTGGCTAATTGATAATGGGAGAGAGAGAGAGAGAGATAACATGAGGGGGTGGTTATTGGTAGGAGTATAGGGAGGGAGGGAGAGGGGAGTTTAAGGAGAAAAAGAGGATTTGGGTGTAGATAGAGAGAGAGGAAGAGAGAATGGGTTCTAGTGGGTTGGTTAAGAGAGGAAGTGGTGAGGGTTAGGGGTAGGAGGAGTAGGGAAAAGAGAGAATGATATAGGATAGAGTTATGTGTATGAGTGGGGTTTAGATAGATAGAGAGAGAGTGAGAGAGAGAGAGAGATTGGGAGGATTATGGGTTTGAGTACTAGGGTACTTAAAGAGAAGGGGAGGACTATAGAGTAAGATAGAGAGAGATGTGAGAAAGGAGGTCCAAGTATATAGGAAGATAGATGGTGGGGAAGTTGTTAGTGATGGGAGGAGGGGGATTAGAAGGAACA